>WSFP011383201.1:0-29246 GCA_009831015.1 Picea engelmannii
TTACCAGGGAGTGTTACAGCGCTCTGATGCCCCTCATAAGGGAGCATTGCCTAATCTGAGGCAGTAGTTGGCCCGTTGAGAAGAATAAGGGGAGGATCTTTTGAGATTAGGAGGTAGTTGTATTCGAATTCTTGGTTTCATCAAGAGATCCCTGATATGAGGAGGAAGTTCCCAACTTGTTCTAAATATAACTCAAGAGGTTAAGCTCCTCTTAACCTATATAAGCAGGCTCTATGATGGTGTAAAGGGGGAAGAACTGCTAGCATGAAACCTATGATCTTGGAGGAAATACACAGTCATCCAGAAGAGAGTGATCAATGAAGTTGTTTTTATCTGAGTTGTGGATCTTTCAGGCAAGGGTTAGATGAAGAGGACTTGATGAAGCTGTCGCATTCGCATCTACGATTGTAAGTACTGTTGTCATTATTCTCATCAATATGACATGCTTGGCCTATTTCTTTCTAGTTTGTGTCTAATGTTACATGAACTTATCATTAATTGATAGATCTGTTTTCAAGCTAACATCAATAGAGTAGGAAGTGGTCGTATCTTGTTTGTCTGCAAAAATCAACGAGGAGCAAAGGATTGGAGCACAACTCGGAGCGTGCAGGGACAAACGTCGATAAAGAGGTACTTCTGTCATCCTTCCTTCTCATGTGTTAGTTTAGATAGATTTGAAAGGAAGTCAGTGTCCACGTTAAGCATTTTCTATCTAGAGTTAGGGTCAAGCTCTTAGAGGCAATCTACCTGTCCGCAGGGAGATTTTCCTACAACAGTCTCCATGGGGTTAGGAAACACCACTCAACATCAACAATCATGGATTTTCTTTTCTTTTCCTTTCCTTGAAAATAATTTGCAGAAACGATATATTATTTGCAAGCCAAAATACACCCAGAGTGAAAAAATTTCCAGTCACTAGATGATACTATGAATTATAGGGTTATAACACATCCCATATAGAAGATGAAAAGGGGAAATCCTCAGAGACCTCTTTGTTGTTACTCTATTATCCCATAAAGAAAATTTGAGCTTTAAATCCTGTGATTTTTTTTTGTCCTCTAACAATCTTTTAATAATATTTATAAGGCTCTTGTTAGAGGAATCTGCTAATCCATTTCCTTGCGGATAGTAAGGGGTAGAGTGGATCAATGAAATTCTGAACTGCTCACAGAATTTGATCAATGGTTTGGATTTGAAGGATGCAACATTATCAGTGATGATTTTGTTTGGAGAAACAAACCTTGCCATAATATCTTCAAGAAAACTGATGATCACCTGGTGAGAAGCTCTCCTGGTGGGGATAAATTCTATCCATTTGGTGAAAAAATATATTGTAGTTAAAATCCATCGGTGTTGACCACTTGAAGGAGAATAAATCTCCTCAATACCAGGCCCCATTGTTGAAAGGGTCCCAAAGATATTACAATATTCAATGGTTGGGACTTAAGTTGTTGCTTTCCAAAGAATTTTTGACATTTAATACAATCCCTGACTTTCACACAGACATCAGTGAATAGAATAGGCCAATAATACCCAGCCTTGAGAATTTTGTAGGATGTGGTTTTCCAGAAGTGATGTCCCCCACAAAGGTTGTCATGGAAATCAAATATAATTTTATGGGCCTCTTGTGGCTCTAAACATCTCATAAGTACTCCTAGAGGGTCTTTCTAATACAGAACCTGGTCGACAAGACAATATCTGATAGATTTGAGCTTTAAATATCTTGCCTTGATTTTCCCCATTCCATCAGGAGGCCTTAACTCTTGCATAAAAAATATAATGTCTTTGTACCAGGTACATTCTACCAATGGGGGGTTATCCTGTGGATTTTTATCAGACGCTTTAGCCTGCTAATTTTCTGAGAAAGTTTTGACAAAGTTAACCCCCAAAGATTTATAATTAGATTCAGCCAACAGCTTGGAAAAACCTTAGCCTTTAACTATCTTGTTGGGTTTTATATCTAGATCAAATTCGATTATTTTGGTAATCCACTTGCTCCTTTTCCCATCTATGTGATGCTAAATGAGAATGTCCTTCACAGAAGCTGAAGGAACATATGTGATGATTTTAGAATGAAAAACATAAACTCTGAAATCCTTGAGAGCTTTCACCAAGGCATATGCCTGCTTCACCATGATGTCATATATGATTTTCTTCATCCCTCAATGCTTTGCTGAAAAAGGAAATAGGTTGCTCAAGCCCTCCAGCGTTCTTCAGCAATAAAATAGTTGCCACTGTGTCAAAAGAAGCAAAAGAGAAGATCAGAAAATCCTTGGAATAATTGGGACCAATAAGTAGAGGTTCCTCATTCAACGCCTTCTTGATCTGGTTGAAGGATTATTAGGATTCAACAATCCACTTTAATTCATTTCTCCTTCTGAGCATGGTTGTGATATGTTTCACTAATTCAGAAAAATTTGAAACAAACCTTCTCAGAAAATTGATTTTTCCCAAGAAGGACTAAACTTCCTTCTTGGATCTGGGAAGTGATAGAGCTTGAATAGATTCCACCCTCTTTAAATCAATTCTAACCCCATCAGCTGATACTATGTTCCCTAGCAACTTTCCTCATTCATGGAAAATAAATACTTCTTTGGATTTAGGGAAAGACCAAACCTTCTGCATTTCAAGAAGACTTTCCTCAGATGTTGACAATGTTATTTATCAGATTTGGAGAAGATTTTTATGTCATCCAGATAAATGTTCAAATATTTATCCTTTTCTCCGATGAAGGTGATGTCCATGGCTCGTTGAAAGATTTCTCTTGTGTTCATCAATACAAAGGGCATTTTGGCATACATGAATGTGCCCCAAGGATTGGTGAAGGTTGTATTTTCTCTGTCTTTAGGAAGGACAGAGATTTGGTTGTAGCCAAAAAATCCATCAATCATGGAAATCCTGGATGTGCATGTCACCCTCTGCAATATGTGTTCCATCTTTGGCAAAGGGTAATTATCCTTCTTAGAGATCCTGTTCAGATTTCTGAAATCGACGCACAATTTGATTTCTCCACTCTTCTTTATCATGGGGACCGGGTTGGATAACCATTCAGAATATCTCAAAGGGACAATGATTTGGGCATCCAACAACTTATTTACCTCCTTTTTCATAATAGTTAACAACATAGGATTTATTAATCTTAGTTTCTGCCTAAATGGTTTGGCTTCTTCCTTTAGTGGGATCTTGTGCTCAATGACACTAGTGTCATATGTCCTAAGGTATTCATAGGTCCAGGAAAACACATCAGAAAAATCTTTTAATAGCTCAGCATAATCAGCTCTCTTCTCCCATGACAAGTTGTTCGACAACTTGACAAAATTTGGATCATGTTTTGTGCCAATATTGCACTCAGCCACATCAGCATCATCATTTGAGATTTTACCCTTTATTGCCACATCATTTATGTCAAATAATATTTCTAAAGGGACTAGTCCCTTGGGGATGTGATTGCTTGGTAACTACACAATATGATGATTATCAATTTTGTTCAAATAAATATTAGTGTGGGGATCTACTTTAGAATCAGGATCTTGATAAACTTGTAATTCTGAAAACTCATCAACAGTTTCTAGGAACCTTTTGACTTTGAGATCATTCTCAAATGCCTTCCAATGCTTGACATTGTTAGGTATAGAGGGCATGTATTTCACTTCTACATCATACTTAAGTTTAGGTGGCAGTGGGATCTTGAACTGGCTCGCTGAAATGGCCAGAGAATCATCCATAGTATTTTATTCTCTTGGAATAAATCAAATGTTGAAGGCTGAGAAGAAATTATCAATGAGGTCCCATGATTTGTTCCTGTAACTTCTAAGCCAAGTATGTTTGGTCTGATAAACATTTCTAATCTACTGAACAATCAACTCAGCATCCCTAAACATTGATATATCTTCAATCCCCATGTCTTTTGCAACCCTTAAGCCCAAAATAAGAGCCTCATACTATGTCACATTATTGGTGGCTTCAAATTCCAGCTTGTATGACAGAGATATAATTTCTCGAGAAGGTGAAACAAAGACCACTCTCGTGCCAACAACATCCTTGGAGGAAGCTCCATCAAAGAAAATATTCCAAACAGAAGTGATTTGAGGAGAATCATCACATAGAGTAATGGGCTTTCTGATTTCAAGAGGTGGTTCAGGGGTGTCGGTGAGCTATATTAAACTAGTTCCCAAATAAGTATACATGATGAATATAGGGTGATTAGTGGGGTTCACCTCATCACTAATAATGTAGGCCAACTAATATTTCCTATACAGTCTTGTATGCTCCCCTCCGAACATTGGAATGGTAGCATATGTGAGGTCCATCTGCAAGGTTCCCCCAATTATTTTAATCCAATATCTTAACAAGAGCATGTTGAACATGGGAGGAACATTGACCAACACAATATCCATGACCACACTCTTCATGGGCAGTTTAAACAAGGTCACAACCAGATGTTTGATAACCCCGAGGCATTTCACCCTCCTTGAATCAAAAGAATATAAATCATGATAAGATTTTGTGATTTCCAGCCCGAGTTCTTCCAAGACAATTTTGGGAATGAGATTATGAGATGCCCCTGAGTCCATCAGACAGATGTGAAGAACCTTATCATGTATGTTCAATGATGTGTAGAAAGGAGGGGATGAATCATCTCTATCTTCTACCATAGGACCTAAGATGATTGTTGGATTTTCATATTGGAGATTCAATGAGTCTGAGAAATGGCAGAATGGCTTTGACCGCAAAAACTTAGAGAGGGACCTTTTGAAGTCTTCATGCTTGAATAGCTCTGAAAGGGGGACAGGGATTCTGATCTTCTAAATTTCATGCTCAAATATGGAGGAGGAATGGGGCTTCGGAATTTATCTCACTTCTAGGATAGGGTCTTTAGGTATCGATGAGGGGTTCTGAGCTTTCTTTTCTTTTTCATTGTTTGTTGCATCTTTAGTAGGTTTCTCTGCTCTGCGAGATGGATCAGGGATGTCAAAATTCCCTTCTTTCTTCTTAGACTAGAGGTTGTATTTGTTGAAACCGATATTTTCCTTCTCCCCTTTACTTATCTCATTTGTTTGACTGTCTGTAAGGAACTCCTCATATGAAAATTGAGTTAAATGTGGAAAAGGGGAGGTGTCTCCCATGCAATGAATTTCAGGTTCAAGCTCTTCTTCTTCCCTCTCTTCATCAGCAACTAGGTTATTTTGGAGAGGTGTTTGGATTTGTTGATCATCCCTCTCTCTGTTTCTGGGTTCTCTTAGGAGTTTTTGAGGGGCATTCTTATTCGGTCTTCTAAAGTTGTCTGTGTTATCAGTATTTGGGACATTGTTATAACCTTGCTTCCCTTCAAATTTCATCTTCTCTATTTCCAAAGACAGGGACTTCACCATCTTGGTCAGTTCATTTACTTTAGGGTGAGAGGTAGAAGAACCATATGTGGAGGCCTCAGATCTTCCTCTTCCTTTTCCTCTATCTCTGTCATCTTTTCTCCTAAGCCTGTCAACTACCAAGACATTAGATTCTACTTCCAGGGTTGCATCTTACATATGAGCTAGGGAAGTATCTCTTCTCTCTCTAAGAAGGAGGTATAAATGGGGGTCAAAAGAACTAGCATAAGTGATTTTGGAAGAGGATTCTGTAGGATTTATCTCAGCAGGGATCTTATTGTACATCGTGTTGAATACTTTGGAGAATTCAGAGACAGATTCTCCCTCTTTTCTCTTCAGGAACCCAAACTCGGTGATATAATACATAAGGTATTTTTTATCCCCCCACTGCCTCAAGAAAGCATCATCTAAAGCCTTTATCCCATCAATAGATCCAGGTTTCAATCCCCTAAACTATTTCCTAACCTCACCATCAAGGCTCTAGACAAAGACTCTCATCCAGACATCTTCATTTTTTATATTCAGATTGTCTGCATAACTAGAGAAGGAAGCAAGGTGTTCTTCAGCAATTATGTCTTCTTCTCTTGTGAATTTAGGCATATACTTTAGGTAATATCTGACAGGAAGATCATTCATCAGTTGAGGTAGGACTAGAAGGTCATATCTTGTAGCCACTACGGCATCCATTATGTTTCTAGGGGGATTGGCACCTTCCATAGGGATGATAGGTGGAGGAGAACAGGGAGGAGAAGGAGTTCGAGCAGGGGAGACTGGAACTGAGCTTCCAGGAGGAAATGGAAACAACATAAGATTTGAAGAAAAGGCTATAGGACTTAAGGGAATAGGATTTTCCCCTTATTTAAAACCAATAAATCTAACAGGAGGAGGGGTGGTATAGCCCGGAGTGGGAAAATATTTTGTGGTCCTAGGTATAAAACATGATACAACTTCATGGGAGAGAGGAGTGATAAGGATTTCTCCCTCCAATCTCAGACCAGGAGGGGAAAACTCAACAGGAACACTCCCAAAATTTAAAATTCTAGAAACTCCAACAAAGGGTATAACAGGAAAAGGAGAAATAGATATTGGAGTTTCTATAGGAGGATGGTGAAAATTATCAGAAATACGTGGTTCAGCAGCTGAAGTACCTTCTTGAAAGTTCTTTCTTCTTCTGAAAATTTTCTCTGGGTCGGCTTCAGGAGTCACTAGAGGCAGTTGTAGAGTATACCTCGTGTGTCTACCTCCAGAAGCCACAGCTAAAACAGTGGATTCACATCAATGGAGTCACCATAATGGAGTCGCCAAGTGCACAGTTGCAATCTTTGATGTACTAAGTTCTGATGCACCTTCAGAACTAGTAAGCTTTGGGGTTCAATCCCAAGGAAAACTCTCAATTTCATCCATGACAATGGTGGTAGAAATGTTAGCATCGAAATTCACCCCTGGATTGCAGCAGAGGTAAGCCTGATACCCATCAGAATTTTATGTCACAAAAAACAAATTTTAAGGAAATCTAATGGATGCATACTCATGATGATATCGCTCTAACTAAGAAAACTAGATCGGAAAGCACAAGTAAGTGAGGTCTTGTTCTAACTTCAGTCAGTAAGTTTGGTATAGGGGTGAGTAGGGGGAAGAACTCGAGAAGAAAATGTAAGGGTCATTTTTGAACGTTAGGTTTTCCAGTAGCCTAAGGAGGAAAAACTAAAAAAACAAGATCCTCTTGGATTCAGAGTTTCAGGAAACTGAAAACATCATGAGAACACTACAATCAAACATCCATTATAACACAGTCACAATTATCCATGTGAATCCTTCAATCATGAACATTCAGTATCAGACGCATAATAAGATGGAGTAAGAAAAGCTGACTTATATTAAAAAAGAAGTCTCAAATACAGATACATGACCAGAAGCCAGAGGCTTTACTAAAACTTTACAATATGGGAGCTCTTCTCTACCATCGACCATAACAAAATATTACAACTAAGTATTTATACTCAAAACATCTTGCAGCTCTCAGGGACATGATCAAACCACTGCATTCAAAGATTCGCAATTTCTTCTTCTTCTATCAGACTGTACATGCTTTCCTCTATCATATGCAAACTCAGAAAGTATGGGCTTTATAAGAAAATCCATGACAGGAAACTTTCGGCTGACAGTCTGCCCCCCATGGCTAGGTCTTCCATGCTTTCCATTTATGTGGTGAAATGAGGTTTCAACCACCTTCCCCATTTTCATTAACTACCCTCACCAAGACTGGGACGAAATATGACATCCATGAATGTTCCAGGCAGTGCCCATAATTCCTTTGAGTCAATTATGGTGCCCCAAGGCCGTGAAGATATTTATTTGTGACCAACATAGGTGCTTTGGTATTTTGCGTATCTCCTTTTCATCACTCCATGCGACCTTGGTTCATTACCTCACATTTATCCCATACGAAATATCGATATTTCGCGTTTCAAGACTCTTCTCCCCTTTTGATTCACAATGTCTCGATGCTCGAAACCGTGAAACGGTCTGTATGGATCAATGGTCAGACCTTCTTAGGAATCGATGACCACAATCATTTCATTTAACTCTCTTAGTCACTCGGTCATGCACTTACATTTATTTTGGCCCCACCTTCCATGTGACCGCGAACTATGATCATGGGCTCAACCTTCAGGCACATCACGGTTTTGTGTTTCACGAGTTCATGAGGTGCTTCATGATCAAACCTCTGAGTCGTGAAATTGTGAACCCTCAAATCGGGTGCCATGCGTCCCCTTTGATCGGATGGCTCATATCACATCAGCATTTTGGGACCTCATACCATCGGCACTTCTCGCCTCGACCCTTCCGGGAAGACTTTCTCTTTGTCTTGGATCCTGTGCCATGTGTCCTTCTAAAACATATGACCTAGATCATTTAGTGACCTCGCGTTTTGTGAGTTCTCATAGCTCGTCCCGTTGACTGATCCCTTTTGCAAGTCAGCGAAATGATAGTCTTGCGCCATGTGTCCTTCCCAATATCAGTGGCTCAGATCAGCCTCACAATTTTGGAACTCTGTTTAATTCTAAACTTGGTGCAACTGTATGATTCTGATCACCTAATGGTTGTCGATCTGATTCGCTTGAAGGATCTTTGTCATTGAAAAATGATCTTTTCTCGTTCACTTGATTTATGTCCACCTCAAACTGCTTCAAGTGTTGCACTTGGTGGTTGTGACTGGGGTTTGTGAACAGCTACTTGGATGACTGGTTGAAGGCTCGGGAAGCTGAAAGGATCATCGACAGGGATAAGGAGAAAAGTGATCACCACTAGGGGAACACAGAAGGGATTAGTACTAATATATTTCAGGTGATCCAATGAGGAAAGCAGGTCAATCAAACAAGTGGATGCAAACAGAAGAAAGACTACAAGCCAGGAGAACAAACCTACGATCGGGTCTGCAAAAGGAGGAAAGACAAACAAAATCACAGACTTAGGTAGAAACACAACTCACAAGACTTTGACATATTTATGTGCTAACACTTTCTGTTCACAACCTGCTTGTAAGTTTCTCTCAAAAGTGAGGAAAAACACAGAGGCTGGAATTTTTCACTTACTTGAAAACTTTCTTCATTTTCCTCCTTGCAGTCATGCTTAGTATGCAGAGTTTGATTTTCATCTATGCATTATGATAATAGGGATTCTTATTCCCATGAAGATAATTCTGGATACTTTGAAAAATAAGCCTCAATCTCAACCATATAATCATCATCCTGATGATCATATCCTTGTAAATTATATATATATGAAAGGTCATCAAACATGCACATCATCTCAGGTGATTGTTCCACCGTCGTCTAGTTTTGAACTTCATCTTTGGCTATGTTGTGAATTGAGTACATGAAATAATCATTCAGTGGTTTAGAATACCGAGGTTGAGGTGAAAACTTCTTGGGGACATTGATCCTTGTCTTTTATTGAACTTATGGAACATGAGGTATTTGAACAACAAGTTCTTCTTTCCTGCTAATCTTATGCATTACTTCTTTGATTGTGCTTGTCAAAATATCTAGTTTTATCTTTGAAGATATCAAATGCTCTTTCTCTATTCTATCCTTCATCACTAATTTTAACTTTTCCTTTCTATTCATCACGTTATCTTCCACATCAACTACAATATTTTTCATTTCTTCAAGGGTTGTAGTGTCCCTTTCTCTTAATTGGAATGCCATCTCTGGATCAAAGGTATTTGGGTAGTCCAAGAGAGATAATCATGGGGGTGGCCTTATATCAGCAGGCATTGAATGATACACCTTATTGAACCTGGATGAAAAATGTTGTACTGTCTCCCCCGATTATCTTTTCAAGTGGTCATACTCTTCTAGGATGAGAAAATCATTTCCCATGATCACCCATATATATAGGAAAACTTGCCTAAATTGATGAAAATTTCTAATGCTTGAAGCTGGAAGATTCTTAAACCATTTTTTAAATTTACCTTGTAATGATAGGGAAAACATCCTGATACATACATCATCTTCTTCCACCTCAAACAGATCAAGAAAATACTCAAGAATTTGAATGTGCTTTTCAACAGTGATCTTCGTATTTTCTTCATCAAACCTGGGAAGATTATTGCTATAATTTGCAAGGAATTCATGGATAATAGGAGGTAAAACCAGAGGCTTGTATCTTTCTGGGACTTTTCAGGTATAGGAGGTAAATAAAGGGGCTTATAACTATCTGTAATTTTAACAAGAATAAGAGATAAAGCACGAGCCTTGTGTCTAATTAGGATTTCTACAAGTATTGGAGTGTGTACCAGAGCTATAAGGATGGGCTCAATCCTTTGAGGCTCTTCAGGTTGAAACTGATCACTATGAATTTCAGCAATATACTCTTGACCAGGATCATAATAAGAAATAAAATAGTTACAGATAGAGCCAAAAATGTCTTCAATACAATTTGAGCTTGAATACCTGATCTTCCCAGATTGCTTTGTCATGTTTTAGGTTCTTCCTCCAGTGGAGTCTTTGAATCTGATTAGAGTTTATTAGATTCTCCAAGTGGATGATTCATCCTTCTTGTGTCTGATGGCTATCCACCATTAGTAATCATATTTGGAACTTCATACACTTTTCTGAGGAGTAGTCCCCGGTATGGTCACCATTATGTTAGCACTCCGCAATTTCTTAAGCTGAGGAAGAAATTGACAGAGGTAACCACAAAACCACTTGGATTCAAGGATCTATCCCCCCAAGACTCAGAGAGGGATCTCTCTATATAATTTATCTTTGGTTGGATTGGATATTAGGCTAGTTATGAGAGTACAGGTTTGATTTTGAATTTTTGGTTGGGACAATGAAAGAGGGACATTGGGAAAAATGGAGTCAACAAGGTTTAAGGTGATCAAATGAAGGAATAAATGAGCTCATATGTAACAAGGAAAGGTAGTCATGTTAGTGGATCCTTGTAGTTTTTGAGATGGAAAAAGAGGAACATATTAGGGTTCACTTCAAATGCAGAGCATTTCTACCTGAATTCTACATTCAAACTTCAGAAGAAAACATGAATATTGTTTTAAGCCAGAAAAGGGTGTTTGAAACAAATCCCGAACTTAATATTCTTATAAAAAATAAAAGAAAGAAACAAAATGTGAAACCAAAGAAGAATAGATTACATCAAGAAGCACTTCACCATATAACTATGACATAAGAATCTTGAAACATAATGTCTTTGTATTCATCAAAAAGAATCACTTAAAACCACCTGAAAATATTTACAATGGATGGTAAACTTTGAATACCAATTTTCCCTTCAGGTCCAACCCTTATGCCATATTTCATCCTATCTTTTATAATATCCCATTACATTCAGATCCTACATAGTAGGAGATCAAATCCCTTCTTTAATTGTTTCTAGATATTTCTTGAAAATACCTAATTAATGATTTATCCAAAATAGAGATTTGATCTCATTTCAAAATCATACGATACAACCTAAGTATATAACAATATATTTGATTTTTACTACTAAAAGGGTAAAAATCGAAATAACTGCCTGTTGATTACTATCCTAAAACTAGGGATAATACAACAAAATCCCAAGAAATAGGTTATGCTTTGACTTTCTTTAATAAACCCTAACTAATATGATATTAAGCTGAGACCAACATATTGAGAATGTGTTATAACTGGAAAATCATTCTGGAAGCCCCCGAGAACATTGAGGAATCCATTTTCCTTGATCTGAGTAGATTTATGTGCTTTATGTTCATAACAGAACTTTCGGTAGCTAACGAGGTCAAAACAGAGTATGTTTAGCTGTTGATTTTCTGGGAATAATTTTCGATAGCTAATTATGGACATTGAAATTGATTTTAGTTGGAGAAACCTGTAACTTCTCCCGAACTAGTAAAAAATGGTTGATTTTGATCATTAATCCTGCTTCATCTATTATAATCACCTCATTTCACCTCAGCTAGAGCATCAAGATTAAGTTGAGCTTTAGGTTTTATCTTTTTGTGAGCAAGCTTAAACCTCAAAATTTTATTCATGTTCTACAGTCTGTTATTATGTTTGAAAGGCTTCTTATTATTCTTCTTTATAGTGTCATATTTAATGTCCAACTAATCCAATGCATAACCAACTTTAAGAGAAGACTTTCTAAGAGTCTCATTCTCTGTTTTTAGATGTCTTTCTAATACCTTTAACTCAGCCAATTCTTCTTTCAGTTTCTGAACCTTAGGTTTTTTACTAACCTTTTTCCTTGATGATGTTTCAGGTATTCCCTCTTCTGGAGTTTCCCTTTCTATAGCTAATGGCTCTGAATCTGAATATGGAAGATTTAGGATATTTCTAATTGTAGCCTTTCCTTGATCCTCTACATTTTTCCCAAATTATAAATTCCCTTTTATTTTCTTTGATTTTGATGGGGAAGCTTGTGTTGCAGTGTCTACAGGTGACAGTTCTCTCCTCTTTATTATACTAGTTTTTGGAGAATTAAATTGATGTGAGGAAGTTCCTCCTTTCTGTGGTTGAATTTCTTGTCCAAACTCTCCCCAAAATAGAAGATAATATGAAGTCTGATTCCTTCTGTTGAGATCCTCTAACACTATTAGTTTGATCAGGCCATGATGAAATAAACTATTGCTAGCCTACTGAGGTTTGGCTTGAACTTTGGAATCCATCTTGGTAAGACTCTTAAGAAGATAAAAGGGAATATTAATAGGTTTCTTTCCAGTGAAATGAAGGAGCAATCTGAAATGGTAAATCATGGTCCTACCATATCTCCCCTCACAAGTGATGTAAACCTGAATAATTTTTAACAATATTTTCCATTTCTCCTCCAAGTAGCTTCTGGGAAATTCCTTTTTCCATTTCATATTTTGATGCACTTTTTTTAGAAATGGTATGAAATCAATATCCTTGACTAAGGTGGTCTTAAACCACTTTTCACCTTCACCAGGAATCTCTGTAGTTACTTCTATATTGGCTTCATCTATCTACATCACAACACGCCCAAGTTGAACTTTAAATCCATCAAAACTTTTGGAAAATGCCTCTGTGTCACCCTAATGATACCCCTAGAGATTCTAGTAGAACATGTAGCATCCAATACTTTTGAACAATTCACAAGCCTCAAGGTGTGTCTCAAGGTAAGTTGCATCCTTCAATTCCTTCCTTAGAAGAGCACCTCCCGTTGCAATCTTCATGACCAGGATTGGAAAAAACTCTTCAAACTGGGTCGATGACAAAGGATCCATCGTATGTAAGGGAGAGAGATGAACTCAAGTAAACATGGAGGTGGGATAACATTATAATATTCAAGAATGAGACTCAAAAAGGGTGAAAATGTTTTGGGAGGCTTTGGCAATATTTAAAACAACTTATAAGAGTAATTTAACTGATTCAATGCATCAAAAAGGTGATGACCATTTTTGGATCGATTGAATTTCATGGGCATGATCTAGGGTTATCATCACCTGATTGGACAAGGGAGAAACAAAGCATAATATTTTCTGAAATCGGACAAATGATGACTGACAGTGGTTATGGATGCATGTAAACTAATAAGGATATGAGTACAATCACCAGTTAGGATACTGAGAAGATCCTTTAGACGCTTGAAAAATTTGATACTTTTGGTAGCTTATGAAAGGTGTGAATAAGTCATTTATTTACCGAAATTTTTAACTTTTGGTAGCTAACAGTTATAAGATTTCGACCTTTAGCTACCGGAAATCAAACTTGTTGCCACAATTAAAAAATGAAACCAAAATCATGAAATCCTTGATTATGCCACTCTAAACCTTCAAAACACTCATGTGGATCCATCATAATTCAAAACTTAGCATGTGACAATATCTAGCTCTAACTTTTAATATGGATATTTGTTTGAAGCATTGGGTAGACCACTGGAAAATTACCCCTAAGCACCTTACCATGAAAACACCTTCAACTTGATTAGAAAATTTCCAAAATAGATGACTGGAAAATAGATGGCCTATATTATAGGACCCTAACACCCCCTTTATTATTTTCTTGGACTACCATGGGAATGATCCATTCATATTCCTCTATTGGTTCTATAATTCCAACTTCCAACATTTGATCAATCTCTGCTTTTACTTTCTTCTTATACACTGGATTCAATATGTAAGGTCTTTTCCTGATAGGTATAGCCTCAGGTTTGAGGTGTATCTTCATATCATCTAGCTCCCATGCTATTCCTTTCATCTCTGTAAAGGTTGTTGGGAACATATCATTGTATTTGTGCAGTAATTGTGTTATTATTTCTACTATTTTCTCATCCCAATAGTCTCCAATACTTTCCATTTTAGTATTTTCATTCGTCCCAATGTTGACTTTCCTAACTTTGATTGGTGAAGAAAACAATTCTGACTCCAGATATGGACCTTCCACCTCTCTTTATCCCTCAATTTGTGTAATTTTAATTTTGTGTGGATCATCTTCATCTAGTGCTTCCTATTCAACATGATAACATGAGAGTAACTCTTTGATTGTTTATATGTTATGTTGTTGATATTATCTCATTATTTCCACTTCTCGTTCATCAAAAAATATCATTCCCCATATCATCTTCAACGCTGAATCAATGTTGGGGTTCTCATGTTCAAATAAGAAGGTTAATACAAAATTATACTATAATCATGTCCATTATGTAGTGCCTCTACGCATATCCTGGTCTGTATACCAGTTCCTTGCGATTCCTTCCAATGTATGGATAAATTGATGAGGCCATTCCTCTAGTGGTGCCATCCTCCATTGTTTCCTGCACTTCTCCAATTGTTCCACTGGTTTTCCTTTCCCATCATACCTTTTCATTTCATTTCTCCCATGTTCTACGTCAAATCTAATGCACAGTAGTCATTAACAATGATAGTAGTCCTGAATTGTTTCTTTTTGTGCACCCCACCATCTTGCAGGTGTTTCCTTGAGTGCAATATCTAGGGATAAGAGCCTATGATTTTATAAAAATTCATCTTCCTTTTTTTCAAGAATTCCTCTAAGTCATTTAGCCCATGAAAACTGGGAGGTTCGCTTATCTCTGTACCAACCTATCTTACTGTGTGATCTATTATTTCGCACCTCCTTGTGGAAAATTCATCTAATCATTGTTGTCAATTCTCTAAACCTGTGTCTGAGTCAAAAGAACATGATGTAATTCTTCTCCAACTGAGTACCCCATCCATAGTTGGGTTAACATAATCCTCTTGTCGCACGTTGGTTCTGTATAATAGATTTATTTCTTCTAGATCCAAACAAGTGGTCTCTACAAACCTTTATCCTTCTGAACGATCCAAAGGTACAATGAATCTATATTCACCTTATTCAAAATTCACTTTTCTTGTCTTCAGGTTGATTATATCCTGGTTATCAAATTCCCAATCCAATCCAAGTAATGTTGGGTAAGGTGTTGTGTCATCCACTATCTCTATCACTTCAAAATCTTCCATAGTGCGTACTCCATCCAAATCTATTGTCACACCTTTAAGCCTTCCAATAGGTAACACTCTGTGTTGATTTTCTAGTTTCAAATGGACATGTGAATAGCCTAGGGTGGGTTCCCCCATACACTGCCATGTATTCTTAGGTAAGACATTTACTTCAAAGCCTAAATCTAGTATAGCATCTCCCATGTTGAAATCTCCAATGTTAGCATTCAGTATGAATTATTTTCTTGTACTTATTCTTGTATGGAGATGATTGACTATTTTCTTCTCTAAATTCCCTTCTACCTTTGTGTTACATATTTCTAGAATATTTTTTAATACCTTAATAGATGATGGATCATTCAATAACTTAACACAGGATTGAAAAAACATCTTTATGATACTTACTTTCTCTAGAGGTTTTTATTTATTGGTATGGTACATTGAGAATGACATCCCATATATTGGTGGGTTCTAAGTGTGTTTCATGAATTATTTAGATGCAACATTATTCTAGAGAAACTCATGTCTTTCCTCCTTGAATGATTCCTTTTCTTTCCACACGTCAAACTTCTTATGTGTCTCAGTGTTCTTCTTAACCCATTGGTTATGCGTTGAATCTTGTGGTGTTGCATCAATTCTTATCTTGGCTCCTCCTCAAGTAACTATATTGATGTTTCTCCCATCATTCTTGGCTTCTACAGAGATCCATTAGAAATTCTAGTTGTTCTGGTTCCTTTTTTCGTGGATCTTTCCCAAGAGTGTTAGGAAGTCTTTTGTGTCATGGTCTATGGTGCAACGATACATACATGTTGTTGGTGGAAGTGGACAATCCCTTTCATAATGTCCTAGTTGTTGGAATTTTTGGCACACTAATGGTCCTATGCCTCATACAAATCCTCCTATATCTCATCCTCCACCTCTGTATCCACCTCGATCTCCTCGTGGTGCATTGTACTGAGGTACTTGGTTATACTGTGTAGGGTTATACTATGGTTGCGCATTATTATAATGTGGTTGTGCATTGTTGTATTGATGTTGCGCTTTGTTATATGGTGGTGGTACCTATATGAAATGAGGTTCATATTACCCTGTGATCATTTCTTCTTGCACCCTATAAGTATCTAAAGTTGTTTCTCTCATCATTTCTATAATTCTACAATCCTTATCATCATGACCCACTAACTTGCAAAAATTGCAATATGAAGTTTTGGGTATTGTCTTATACTTTTGCATCATTGGACAATGATATGGATCATTCCCATGTGTTTTACAAATCTTGCACCATGGTCATCCTGTTCACAATGGGTTTGGAACCCCGGCCACCATATACTACGCAAAAGTTGGACATTCGTTCTTATGGTGTCCTTATGTCCTGCATAGGGTACACCAAACAACTTATTTTTTCTCTTTTCCCTTATTCTAGTTAAGTTGAAATGTTAGATTCTTCAAATCCTCCTTCAGATCCTTTGTTGATGGATCTGTCTATTGATATTGGTTATTTTTTAGTTGTAAGGATTTTTGCAGAGCCTCTTTCTGAGTTTGGAACATTTTTTCTCTTAACGGGTATTTCAAGTGTGGTAATAGTGAGTTCAAAAATAAGTGTTTATGTTGCATGTCAATAATTGCATATTTCAATTTGTCTTTCAATCATTTGAAGCTCTAATCAATCTCCTAATCAGGCTCACCTAGTTTCTGTCTAATTTCAAACATTTCATTCATCTACTCGCCTTCTAAGTTGGGCTTCTAATATTCGTTTACCAGTAGTTTTTTCACATCTGCAATAGTCTTTGGTATTCCCTGTGGATTGTTTACATATAGGCTCATGTACCAGTTTAGTGCATGGTCTCTTAGTGAGATATATTACACAATCTTTGTATCGTCATCTATAATCTTCTTTGCTTCCCAGATCTTCTCACAGATGAATAAGTGCTTTCTAGGGTCCTCTGATACCTCTCCCTAAAATTCTGGCAATCTGATCATGGGATCATGTCCTGGCATTTTGAACTTGTTGAACTACTACCTATGCATGGTGTATATAATTGACTGTTACTTCCTGAACTGGCTCCCCCAGTTTATTCTCCTTGATTGGATGTTTGTCCTATTTTTTTCTTCCACTAAAATGCGGTTGTATAAACATTGGTTCTATTTTTGGTGTATTAGTCACACATGGGGTTGTGGGTTCCACACTGACAGTGATCTCGATTGGAGTTTTTCCTTTTGTCCTTGAAATTGGACCTCCTATTTTTCTTTCATATGTTGCGTGCATCATTTCCTCAATATTCTCCACATCCCATGGATCCTCTACCTCTTCTTCATGGATTTCCAATCCTTCTCTGTCGGCTATGGATCTCTTCTTGTTATTCATTTTATATTGGTAGGGTATTATGTTGCACGTCTTTCTAGATTTTTCCATTATATACTTTATATATTATTGTTCCATCTTGATTGTTTCCATGGCATCCTTATTCTCTCCTTTATCCATCTCATTTTCCATATCTAAACCTCTTGTCAGTGCTTCCCCCCCCTCCCCCATGCAGGCAGGGAAGTTTAGTTGCTTGATTCCATGGTAATAACACCATTGTCATACAATAAAATGTTGATTGAAGTATATAACGATATGATGTACCTACCTCTATTTCCCTTTAGAAAATATTTCTCTATTTTTGTGTAGGACTTCACGATATCTATTGCAAATTCAGTGATAAACCCTACAAAAATATTTCCTAACCAGAAATCTATTGCGCATGTAAATTTGTTATTAACTTGATGTAACTGCATTATGTCCACAATATTCCACTCTATATGTATGATTTTATTTGTAAGTTGGTTGTCCTTTAACATCTTTTGGCCCTTGGTTATGGAAGGAAGCAAAGATCAAGGAAGAAAAAGGAGAATGTGAACTACGTGAAAGACACTGTGATTATTACTGGGTCGAAGTGAGAAAAAGAGAAGAAAAGATGGAGTGAAGCCCGAGAAAGAAAATCTTTGATGAGGAGATAGAGGATGATAAATTAGCAAGGAATAAGGATCATGGACAACTCATCAAGTGGAAAAATCCATCATTGGATGCTTTAGAGCACCGCGCAAGAAGGAAGGAAAGACAGGCTGGCGAAGCCCTGAAAATATAGGTCAAGTTGACCTAGGGTTTTAGACACCTAGGGTTTTGGTATTTAAGGTTTTGGACACCTAGGTCTCGACCTAAGGATGTCAGTGATCTATTGTAATGTATAAATAGAGGTCTAAAGGACCTAGGATGGATTGGTGCTATGATTACTATTGTTTTCTTTGTCGTTGTGTGATCCAGTGAGTCGTAGTGTGTGAGAAAGAAGTGTTGAGTATGAGAGCCTTATGGTATTTTAAGATCTTCAGCTGGGTGTGAAGATCAATCCTGTAGCTAGGTGTGTAGGGAGGGGAGAGAAAGAGAGAAGAAGAAAGAATATATGCCAGCTAAGAGCACAGATAAGAACTATATGATTCATCTTAATACATTATAAAGCACAGTTTTGTGGACGTAGCCCAAGAGAGAGGGTGAACCACGTATATTTGGTGTTGTGTCTGATTGATATTTTTTCTTTTTCCTTGATATACTATGATTTTAATATTATGTTAGATCTGTTAAGTAGATGTGCAGAGTATATCTAATTTGATAAGTGATATATGAATGTTGTATTTTTTTGGTATTGGATCCACTTGATATTCCCCTTGGTTGTAGACATCTATGTCCTACAACCCCCTCATAACTGCTTTGGGTGAGACTGCATCTACTTCGTAGGTGCTGCCGAAAGGGACAGTAAGTAGGGCTTGTTGGTGCACTCTTGGAGCGGAACCCTGGGTCTCCCCCTGTGCCAACAAATGGTTCTGTTGTCGGGAAAGGAATCCTCTTAAGGGAATGTCAAGGTGGTTCCCATCAAAGACAGAGCCTCAAAAGTGGATAGAGGATCAAGAAAAGGACTTCACTGAAGCCCAGAACAAGAACCTTAATCTTAGTACAGAGGATTGGTTGGAGAAATATATCTTCACTGATATACATGAAATTTTCTTTGGGGGAATCCATCAGGAGTTGTATGAGTGGCTAGCTAGATTAACAGATACCCAGTTTCAGATCTGATATAGACCTCCTATAGTATGGATGTCAGAGCTGATCAAGAAGGTCAAGAGAGTTGATAACACCATATCATGAGAAGTAGATCACTGGTTTGACAGCACCATTGGAGGGTACATCATAGATTTTGTTGTTGACAGAGTAGAGTCATATAGCCAAGCTGAGAGATATTTCTTTAAGGGACCCAGAGGAAATTTTTTACAATTCCTGAAGTTGCCACTCAAGATCTTATTGCATGAGAACAACATATTGAAGATATAGTAGATTGGTCAGATATAGAAAGTCTAATGTTAAAGAATTTGGATAGCGACAACGACATAGAAGCTGGACATACATCCAGTGGGAGAGTGTTCAGAGAATTTCACCTTGTGAACTTGTTCAAGAAGAACTATGGGGACGAAGGTTTCTATAGTGGAGAAAAGGCAGATCTGACAGATGAGGAGCATTCAGAACTTGTTGGGACAAAGGAAGGGAAAGCTGAAGAGCTTCACTGAGAAGAACCTGAGACTTCAAAAACTGTGCAAACCATTGAAGTAAGTACTATTGTCCCTTCTATTGATTCATCTCACTAAGAAAACAGAATAGTCAGAGTCACCAGAGTCCTTAGAGTACTATTACTATAAGTTCAACACATACTCAGTCAGGGACCCTAGGAAGATCTATGGCAGATGAGATGAGACTTCATATATTTAGGGGAGATGGATCTGAAGATCATGATCAACACTCTTTCCTATGTGAAGCTATAAGGAATATTAAAAATTTCACTGATGACGTTGTCAAAAGAACCCAGTTTAGTACCACTCTAAGGGATAACGCACTGAGTTGGTACATGAAGCTTTCTCGAGGACTTGCATAGCCTAAGCCACTGAATCAGATTAAGAATGCACTCATTGTGGAGTTCAAGAAACCCAAGTCGAAGTCATAATGTATTACAGATCTAAAAGAGATCAAGCAGAATGTGGCCGAACCTATTTTGGAATTCGATCATAGATTCAAAACCTTAACAGGTTGATTGACTTTTCATATCCCAGGTGAATAAAACAAAGAATGGTTCATTGCTTCCCTCTTACCACACATCATAGTTCCTCTAAAGCAATAGAAGATTTCTTCATCGACTGAGGCACTAGATATTGCCATGAAGTTAGAATCAGCCCCTATGGGAGAATCCATCTCAAGTATCAGTCATATCTTGAGTCACCTGACTAGTTTGTCTTAGCAGGTCAAAGATATGAAGAAAGACAAGGGAAAAGATAAAAGAGAAGACATTTGGTGTGTCATATGCATATCAGAAGGTCATGACAAGGAGAACTTCCCTCTATTCCATAAATACTTGGCCTCTGGAGCTCTGATCCCTTTGAAGCAAGTCACCTTACCCTAGTGCGAGGTATGCAGAAATAGGCATCACCCTTGTGAGTGTTATTACATGAAAAAATATGTTCAGACACCCAAAAATTTGTATCGCATGTTCTGTAAGTTCATGGGAAATGATGATAGGGATTGTAGGGATTATGATCTCATACATGAAAGGTCAAGATACATATACAAGATTCAAGGTGAAGTACAACAAGAAGGAAACCCTACATAGTAAAACTCCCCTAGGAGAGGAAACTTCAATCCTCGCAATGGATTTAGAGGAAGAGGACAAGGAAGAGGTATGGTTCGAGGCCAAGGACAATTCATCTGTTATAACTACACACATCCAGGACACTTGGCAAGGGAATTTCAAAACCCTTTCATTACTTGCAGCTACTGCAACTCCTTCGAGCATGTTATTGAAGAATGTCTAGCACTGTTGGCTAAACTTCAGGAGAAACAAGGACCTCAAAAAAACCCGTAGATATGGTTGATCAAAGATGAACCTGACAGAGAAGGCCCTAGATTCGTTGTTATTACTAAAGGAGGTGCTATTACAGGAGATGATAGAATGACCCAAAGGAAGACTATAGAAGATTCAGGAATTAGGAAAGCTGCAGAGAAGACCCAAACCTTTGATGCAAAGAAAGAAAGACAAATATTTGAGGAAGCCAGAAAAGACTTCAAAGGAGACCAAGGATCCTCATCAAATACAAGACCAGAAGTAAGAGAGTATGAAATGCCTCGGGAATTTGAATGGTCTGCTTCACCAAGAGAAGGAAAAGAGGTAAGAAATCTCATGGAATCTATATACTTGTATTAAGTTGATTTAGGATGAGAGAGATGTATAAGAATTACAAAATTTAATCAGACACTATGAACTAGGAAAGATAGACCCCTTACTAAATAGGGAAGTACATAATATCGGTAAGAAGAGAAGGACCAATAAGGAATTACATTTGAATGATAAAATAGCAGAATATGATATAGATTATGTAGTCCTCAACTTAGGGTCAGAGGTCAATGTCATGATGAAGAAAACCTAGGCAATGATGGGAAAACTGAAGTTGATATATTCCCCTATCAGGCTTAGCATGGCCAATCAGCAAGATGTAAGTCCATTTGGTAGACTAGACAATGTCCCTGTGGACATTGATGGAGTAAGAACATTTGCATATTTTGAGGTAATTGAGATAGTTGACGACAACTTCCCTTACCCTGTGTTGTTAGGAATTGATTGGACCTTCAATAATTCCACAGTGGTTGATTTAAAGTAGAAACGTATGACTTTTGAAAGAGATGGCCTTAGGGTTATTTCACCTTTAGATCCAGATGAAGGTCAGAGGTACACAGAACCTATCAGAGAAGAAGACCACACATATGCACTAGAAAATATATACAAGCTAATAGCCAAACAACAGGATTACATTAATCCTACGGCCGATGGAAACTTAAGTTGGCAAAGTGATAGCGCATGTTCATCAGACTCAGAAGAATCATTTGAGAACTGGCAGAATAAGATGTATGAATAATCTACACGAAGATGTGCTAGATTAACGAGAGAAGTTCGTTGGATTGGTAAAATACTAAGCAAGTTACCCACCTTTGATAGTTTGAATCCTTTAGAAATCTTCTTGTCAGACTTTGAATAAAGTGTACCAATACAACAAATATTATTGGCAATGTATGTGGCCCTAAAAGAAACCCCAACAAGATGGCGGGAGACACACAAAAGTAACATTATGGATTGGGTACAGTGTTGTACCTTGATGATAGCGTGGTTCTCATCACAAGTAGCAGGCTATGAAGTTCAATACATAGGTCAAAGTTTCCCAAAGGACCATGTGCAAAGTTGTGAGGAAGCCTAGAACCATGTTCCTCAAAAACAATGGGTACACAAATTCATCAACATGCTGGACATGACTCCTATCAACTGGTACCTCCAAGTAGAGTTGCGCCTCATCACTACAGATTGGAAAGGTATGACTCAGAATTTTGTAACTACCTTCTTATTTGAAAGTCAATAACCCTTGGTAGATCAAGCATTACAGATTGTGAGTTAGAAAGTATTTGAGGAGGCCTCTAGCCTCCCTTTGGAACAAGAAGAGGAAAAATGGATTGTGCCTCTCCAAAAACTACAAGGTTTTTACAACATCAATGCTGATGAAGACGATGATCCGAGGAAGGTGAACATCGAAGAAAAAAAAAAGGTCAGAGAGATATAGAAGGGCCAAGATTTGAGCTACCATTTATTGGACAACCGATCAATATTAAGAAGGTCAATATTGGAACAGAGGAGACACCAAAGTTTGCAAATGTCGAAGATTATTGGGATGTTGCTACCATTGACAAAATTACAGAGTTATTGCATGAATATCAGGACTTGTTTCCGACCAAGTTAACTAATATGAAGGGTATTAAAGGACCTATGGGAGAAATGAGGATTCCTTTGAAGCCAAATGCTAGACCAGTCAAACAGATACCCTACAGATTGAACCCTAAATATAAGGAAAAAGTGAAGATTGAGCTTGACAGAATGTTGGAAGCAGGGATTATAGAACCTGTTGAAGAATCAGAGTGGATTATCCCTATGGTGGTACAAGAAAAGAAGATAGGAGATATCATGATCTACATAGATATTAGAAAGTTGAATGATGCATGTTTACATGATCCCTTCCCTACACCATTCACTGACGAAGTGTTAGATAATGTGGGAGGCCAGGAAGTATATTCTTTTATAGATGGATTTTCAGGATACCATTAGATCCGGATTGCTAAGGAAGATTGCCACATGACTACATTTGCAATAGAATGGGGGTTTTATCAGTATACAGTGATTCCATTTGGATTAAAGAATTCCCCAAACATATTTTCCAGGGTGGTGGTCAAAGAATTCAAATAATTTCTACATAAATTTCTAGAAGCATATTCTGATGATTGGACTGTTTTTAGTTTATTGAAGAATCATATTGAATGTCTAAGGCTAATGTTGGACAAATGCAGGCAGTGTCAAATTGCTTTGAATCTTAATAAGTGAATATTTTTCTCACCATTTGGGGTGTTCTTAGGTCATACTGTATGCAAGCAAGGATTGTTGGTAGATCCATGCAATATTGCCATTATAGTTGATCTACCCCCTCCTACTTCATTCAAACAGTTGTGCATTGCGTTGGGACACACAAGATACTACAGAAAAATATTTAAAGGATATGCTTAGATTATAGCACCCATGGAGAAGTTGTTGAAGAAATATTATCAGTTAAGTTAGACAAAAGAATGCCAGCAGAACTTCGACACACTGAAATAGAAAATGGTTACTATGCCTATTCTAGTTTTCCCAGATTGGACCAAGGAACTTCATCTTCATGTCGATGTGTCTTCCATTGATTTAGGAGATGTGTTAGCACAACCTAGTGAAGGAGATATTGACCACCTGTTATCGTTTTCTAGTAGGAAGTTATCAATTGCAGAGGTCAACTACACCACCACTGAGCGAGAAGGGTTAGCCATGGTGTATGCATTGCAGAAATTTCACCACTACTTGTTGGGAGGACACTTTAAAATGTTTACTAATCACTCCATGCTAAAATACTTAGTCAACAAACCAGTGTTGGGGGGAATAGTATGCATATGGCTTCTGCTATTCGAGGAATATGATTTTGAGATCATAGTAAAGCCAGGAAGAATGAATAAAGGTCATGATCACTTGTCAAGGTTGGAACATGGTGAAGAGCCGACTCGTTTGGAGGATGCACTACCAGATGATCAGTTGATATCCATTAGAAAGATTGATGACCACTTCACAGAAATAATCTAGTTCCTGACAACACGAATGGCACTTAGTGAGTACACAATTCCTCAGAAGAAACAGTTAGTAGTGTGCATTGCAGAATTCTCACTTATAGTTGGACATCTATACAAGATGGGACCTGATGAGATATTGAGAAGGTGTGTTATGGAGGCAGAGCGCCCACTGATCCTCGCAGAATATCATGAAGGCATTGCAGGAGGACATTATGCAGGTAAAGAAACTATGCAAAAGGTTCTTAGAGTTGGTCTTTGGTGGCCTACCTTACACAGAGATGCTAAAGACTATTCCAGAGCCTGTGACGTATGCCAAAGAGTTGGGAAACCATCCAGAAAAGATGAAATTCCATTATCACCACAGTTGACTCTATAAGCATTTGAGAAATGGGCCATTGATTTTGTGGGACCAATAAACCCACCAGGAAAGCACACAAGAGCAAGGTACATCATCACTACAATAGAATACTTGACCAGATGGGTTGAAGCAAGAGCAGTTAAGGACTGTAGTGCAACCACAGTTGCACACCTTATATTTGATGACATCGTAACCAGGTTTAGATGCCCCAAGATCCTTATGAGTGATCAAGGCACACATTTCATAAATAATATTGTTGAAGCCTTGACTGAGGAATTTGTAGTCCACCATCAGAAGAGCACACCTTATCATCCACAAGCAAATGAGATAGTTGAAGCATTCAACAAGATCTTGGAGAAAACACTAACCAAGTTTGCAGTGTGAACATGGATGACTGGGATTTAAGAGTACCAATAGTCCTTTGGGCCTATAGAACCACTTGCAATAAGTTAACAATGCAGACCCCCTTCAAGTTGGTTTAAGGTCTCGAAGATGTTGTTCCAATGGAATACTTGGTGCCAAACTTAAGAATTATTGCCTTTACAGATATGGATGACATTGGCGTTGTTCAAGAGAGGGTTGCACAGTTGGTTGAATTAGAAGAAGATGGATTTTTTGTAGGATTCCATCAACAAGTATAGAAGGAAAGAGAAGGCCTACCATGAGAGGCACATCAAGAAGAAGGCATTTAAACAAGGTGATATGGTACTGGTATACAAAAGTAATTTCATGAAACATCCTAGGAAGTTTAGAACGCATTGGCTTGGACCATATGAGGTCGCTCATGTTACAGAAGGAAGAGTTGTGTAGTTGAAGACTTTAAAGGGAGAGTGGAAGGAAGGATTAGTGAATGGGAGCCGGTTGAAATTGTACTATGACAACCAGTTGCCCTGTAGTTCTCAGTAAATGCAAGAAGAAAAGGGTCTAGGTACCAGGTGCAGTTGAAACTGGGTACCAAACACAAAAAAGACGGTCTACACAAGGAGGAAAAGGAGGCATAGAGCAAAAAGTAGAGGCTACACTTCACAGTCTGAAATCAAAGTAAAATAGGAAGATGAGATCTGAAGTGCCTCGGGATGAATCACAGGTGAGTGTTCGGGGGCTATTGGCCCTTGGTTATGGAAGGAAGAAAATATCAAGGAAGAAAAATGAGAATGTGAACTGCGTTGTTGGCATAGGGGTAGACCCATGGTTTAGCTCCAAGAGTGCACCAATAAGCCCTATCTACTAGCCCTTTTGGAAACACTTGCGAGGCATATGTAGTCTCACCCGAAGAAGCTATGAGGGGGTTGTAGGACAGAGATGTCTATAACCAGGGGAATATCAAGTGGTTCTTATTACAACAACAACATAACATGGATTTACTATTCAAATAGCTAGTTCTATAATTCACAACTATAGATCTGATCTAATACAATGATGTAGATAACAGTATAACAACAATAGAGCTCAAAGCATCAATCACACACACAACAACAAATGTACATGGTTCACCCTCTCTCTAGGGCTATGTCCACAGAACTGTGCTTATGATATATTAAGATAAAGCTTATAGTTCTGATCTGATGTCTAGCCAGCATATCCTTTCTCTTCTCTCTCTCCTTCTCCCCTTACTGTGCACCCAACTGTAGGACTTGATCTTCACACCCATCTGCAGATATTACAATGCCAGAAGGCTCTCTCTCACAACACTTCTCTCACCCCTAATACAATATTCTCCCAATGAAAAATAATCAATAACAAGGCAAAGCCATAGTACCCCCCCATCCTAGGTTCTCTCGACCTCTATTTATACATTATAATCCCTCACCGACAACCTCAGGTCGAAAACTAGGTGTCAAAAACCCTAATTACCAAAACCCTAGGTGTATACAACCCTAGGTCAACTTGACCCATTCTTTCTGGGCTTCGCCAACCTGTCTTTCCTTCTTCATCTCGCAGTGCTCCAAGGCATCTAATGTTGGATTTTTCCACTTCCATAGTCATCCTCGGTCCATCTTCCTTTTTGATCTATCATCCTCGATCTCCTCATCCAACGACTTGATTTTCTGCACTTCGCTCCATCTTTTATGTTCTTTTGCTCACTTTGACCTAGTGACAGTCATTGTGTCTTCCACGAAGCTCACTTTTTACCTTTTCTTCCTTGATCTTCGCTTCCTTCCATAACCAAGGGCCAACAGGCCCCCAACACTCACCTGTGACTCATCCTAAGGCACTTGAGATCTGATCCTCTTGGTTTACTTCGACTTTCGACTGCGCAGTGCAGCCCTTGCTTTCTTCTTTATGCCTCCTTTCCATCCTTGTGCAGACTATCTTTTCTATGTCTGGTACCCAGTTTCAACTGCACCTAGTACCTTGACCCTTGTCTTCTTGATTCTAGTGAGAACTACAAGGTAGCTAGATGTCATAGTACAACTTCATCTGACTCCCATTCACCAAGCCTTCCTTCTAGTCTCCTTTCAATGTCTTCAGATACACAGCTCCTCCTTCTGTAACATAGGCAATCTCATATGGTCCTAGCCAATGTGTTCTGAACTTCCCAAGGTGTTTGATAAACTTACTGTCATATACCAGTACTAAATCACCTTGCCTGAATATCTTCTTCTTGATGTGTCGGTCATGATAGGCCTTTTCTCATTCCTTTTGAATTTGTTGATGGAAGCCTGCAATGAATCTGTCTTCTTCTAGTTCGACTAATTGTGCTAGCCTCTCATGAATAGCGCCAGTATCATCCATGTTTGTAAATGCAACAATTCTTAAGCTCGGTACCAAGTACTCCATTGGGACAACAGCTTCGGGACCATAAACCAACTTGAAATGGGTATGCATTGTTAATTTCTTGCAAGTGGTTACTGTCGGTACTCTCAAATCCCAGTCATCCCTTTTCACATTGCAAATCTTTGTCAATGTTGTCTCCAAGATCTTGTTGAATGCTTCAACTATTTCATTTCCTTGTGGATGATAAGGTGTACTCTTTTGATGGTGGATTGCAAATTCTTCAGTCAGGGCTTCAATTGTATTATTGATGAAGTGTGTACCTTGATCACTCATAAGGACCTTAGGGCATCCAAACCTAGTTATTATGTCATCAAATATAAAATGCACAGTTGTAGCTGCAATATAGTCCTTGACTGCTCTTGCTTCGGCCCATCTAGTCAAGTATTCTGTCGCAATGATAATATACCTTGCTCCGGTGCACTTCCCTGGTGGGATTAAAGGTCCCATGAAGTCAATGGCCCATTTTTCAAATGCTTGTAGGGTCATCTATGGTGCTAATGGCATCTCATCTCTTCAGGATGGTTTTCCAACTCACTAGCATACATCACATGCTCTGGTATATTCTTTAGCATCTCTATGTAATGTAGGCCACCAAAATCCAGCTCGCAAAACCTTTTTCACAGTTTCTTTTCCTACATAATTTCCTCTTGCAATGCCTTCATGGGCTTCTTCGAGGATCATAGGGTGTTCTGTCTCCATCACACATCTTCTTAGGATCTCATCAGGTCCCATTTTATATAGCTGACCAACTATCAGTGAAAAATCTGTAGCGCGCACCACTAGTTGTTTCTTCTGAGGAATCGTGTACTCGGCTAGAGCCATTCCTGTTGACAGGAACTAGACTATGTCTGTGAAGTGGTCATCAATATTTCTAATGGCGAGAATATGTGCATTTGGTAGTTTATCCTCTAGACTGGTAGGTTCTTCGCCATGCTCCAACCTCGACAGGTGGTTTGGGCCCTTATTCATTCTTCCTGGATTAACTATGATCTCAAAATCATATTCTTGAAACAGGAGAAGCCATCTGTAGATTCTCCCCCCCAACACTTGCTTGTTGACTAGGTACTTCAATGCAGAGTGATCAGTAAACATTTTAAAGTGTCCTCCCAACAAGTAGTGTCAAAATGTTTGCAATGCATACACCATGGCTAATCCCTCTCTCTATGTAGTAGTGTAATTGATTTCATCTGTAGATAGCTTTCTACTCGAAAATGATAATGGATGGTCAATGTCCCCTTCTCTAGGTTGTGCTAGTACTACTCCTAATGCAATAGAAGATGCATCAACATGCACATGAAATTCCTTTCTCCAGTCTGGAAAGACTAGAATGGGTGCAGTCACCATCTTTTGTTTCAATGTGTCAAAGCTCTGTTGGCATTCATCTGTCCAACCAAACTGATAGTCTTTCTTTAATAACTTCTCCATTTGTGCAGTAATCTAAGCATATCCTTTGATAAATTTCTTGTAATAGCTAGTATGTCCTAGCACAGTGCGCATTTGTTTGACTAATGTAGGTGGTGGTAAATCAACTATAATTGCAATTTT
>ML853979.1:0-11494 GCA_009831015.1 Picea engelmannii
GAAAACATGATAAACTATTTAAGTTCTCCAAAGAATTATCTATTTGTTTCATAAAGTTGTAGGAAAAAGTGGAATTAGATTCCATGAACCATGCAACTACTTAAAAAGAAAGTTTTCCAAAATAATGTGAAATTTGGAAGAATATTTCCAAACGGTATAAGAGGTACATGCCAGATGTGAATATTAGGTAAGGAATATTGCATATTCTCATGATGGTTCCTATGAATATGTATAGAGGCACATTTGGAGTGCATTATCTTGGCAATAGAAATGGGTCAAGATTTTAATAACAAGGTAATTGTTGATGAACATGGGAACAATAAAATATAGAGTGTTATGTCAAAGGTCTTTTGACAAGAGGATCGACTAAATTAAATAAGGAATGTGTGGGTCTATTTTGGATTATAATTCCAGGGTCCAATTTGTTGATATTATGCTAGCCGCGGGAGGTATTAACCTTCATTTGTGACCTTTGACAAGATTACAATATTTCGGAAGAAATAAAAGATTTGGATATAACCCTAGAAGAGAAGTCGGCTAAAGGAAATATTATATACTATGTAATTATCACCCATAATGAGAAGTCAACCCAGGTAGTCTGGCAGAAGCAGTATAAATACAGGAGGCCAGTCTTCATTTTAGCCAGACTTCTCATAATTATAGAAGTACACTTGTGTACACTGCAAAAGGCTAGTTTGTGCGCAAGTCTTGGGAGCAGCTGCTGCCGACAGTTCTGCAATCTACATTTTTGGCTTTTCTGGGTTGGAATCTTTGATCAATTTTGGTTATCTTTGCTTGATGCATTAGCATTGGTTGGCTATTTATTTTATGATGGAAATTATTCTCTCTGTCAAGGTCAAGGTGTTTGGGGGTGGCATTAGTGCCTATGGTTGGGTGACAATATTGCTATATTGTCTATGGTTAAACGAGCACTTACAATATTCTAATAGGTTATGGGCCCACACCTCCTTCATTCAGTATAACCACTGGAAGGGAGCTAAGCCATAAGGATACTAAGCTCATTTAATAAATGTTGCTAGGGTTTCTAGTAGGTGCAGTTACTAAAGCATTGCCACTAGGGTTACTAGTAGGTGTAGTTGCAGAAACCCTAAAACCCTTATCCAACACCTTATGATTGAACACATTACTCAAGGAGAATATATTCAAGTGCACCTTAGTCCAACGCACCTCTTGGCACTCTCAAAAGGCAAAAATGTCAAGGTTGAAATTTTGGGTCAAAGATTGACTAGTCATCAGTCAATAGAAGTCATGAATGAAAAGACAAATCATCTACACTACTCAGCACTCACACAAATGCTTGAATATGACATGTGAATAATTGACGGTGGATCCTCCAGGCATATGACAGGATATCAAGACAAACTCTCCAATCTAGATGAAAATAAGACATCGTACAAGGTATAACTTGGAGACAAAAACACTTACCTAGTCAAAGGAATTGGTCAAGCTTCTGTCAAATTGAAAACATGTAACAATGTTCATTTGAGAAATGTCTTATATGTACCTATTTTAGAAAAGAATTTTGTATCCATATCTTTCCTAGAATACAAAGGAAACAAAATAGATTTTGTAGATGGAAAATTTTTATCTTGGCCTAGAGACTCCAACATAGAGACTGCTAGAGTTATTGGAACCCATGAAGGAAGACTATACAGACTACTAGAACGAAATTATGAAGCCCCTGTACATGATGAAGTCAATCCCAATGAACTTTGGCATAGAAGGTATACCAGAGCTATAATCTACACATGAAGGAATTTGCAAAGGATGTGCTCTTGGTAAGAATGTCAATAAACCATTCTCAAGCAACAATAATAGATCTAAGGAAATTCTATATCTAATACATTCATATGTTTGCGGTCCGATGCCATTCAAATCTCTAGGAGGTTCTCTTTACTATGTAATCTTCATAGATTATTACTCAATAAAGACTTGGTTATATCTCTTGAAGACAAAGGATGAAGTATTCAGCAAGTATCAAGATTTCAAAGCAGAGATAGAGAACCTCACAAACAAGAAAACCAAGACCTTGAGAATAGATAATGGAGGAGAATATACATCGAAGGAATTTGTTTCCTTTTTCAAATCAGCAGGGATTAGGAGGGAGCTAACTGTTCCTCATAATCCTCAAAAAAATGGTGTAGCAAAAAGGAAGAACAGATCTATTGAAGAAGCTATGAAGGAACTATTGAATGATCAAGGTTTATCTATGTATCTATGGGGAGAAGCGGCCATGGAAGCAATATATGTTCAGAACAAAACTCCTCACCACATATTGAAGGATATGACTCCAGAAGAATCCTTCTCAGGAAAGAAAACTAGTGTGGAACACTTAAGAATATTTGGATGCCCTATTTACTTTCACATTCCCAAGGATAAAAGGAATAAATTAGAACCCTTAGGAAAGAAGAGCATATTCGTGGGATATAATGAATCATCCAAGGCCTATAGAATCTATATCCTAGAACAACATAATATTGAAGTCAACAGAGACGTAACCTTCAATGAAAAGATGGCTTTCAATAAATCCATAGAAGAAACTATATAAGAAGAAGAGTATGAAGAGCCTATTGAAGAAAGCACATGTCTTCCAGAAAGTCAGAATGAAGAAACATAACAACTTGATCATCATATGCAACCATATGAGAGCATTGATTCAGACACTATACCCAAAACCAAGAAACAACCATCTTGGCTTGAATATACCCTACAAGAAGCAGAAAGACTCAAAGTGCCAAGTGGGACCTTCAGAAAAAGTAAGAAGCCCAAGAGCTTCTCCAGCTATGCAACATGTATGACAAAGATTCTAGATGAAGAACCTACCATGTTTGAAGATTCATATTAGAAGAAACAATGGAAAGAATCCATGACAGAAGAACACCAGTCCATCATGAAAAATAATGTATGGGAAATTGTGCCTAGACTTAAAGAAAAATACGTAGTAACTTCAAAATGGGTCTATAAGAGAAAACATGCCGCAGACATAAGCGTGGACAAATATAAAGAAAGGTTCATAGCTAGAGGGTTTTCCTAGAAGGAGGGAGAAGAATATGATGAAACATTCTCTCCTGTTGCCAGATATACTTCCATTAGAGATATTATGTCTCTTGTTGCTTCCATGGGATGGAGTTTACATCAGATGGATGTAAAAACAACTTTGCTCAATGGAGAAATCGAAGAAGAAGTATACATTGAACAACCTCAAGGGTTTGAAGTACATTCTAGAGACACTCATATTTGTAGACTAAATAAATATTTATATGGACTCAAGCAAGCTCCAAGAGCTTGGTATGCCAGAATAGACAGCTACCTAATGAGACTTGGTTTCTCCAAAAGTCATGTAGATACAAATATTTAGTAAAAAGTCGTGAAAAATGCACCTGTGATTCTACTGCTATATGTCAACGATCTATTCTTGATAGGTGAAGAGTCTCTCATCATCCAATGTAAAAAGGAACTAGCTTTTGAGTTTGATATGAAAGATATTGGTCTCATGTATTACTACTTGGGACTAGAAGTATGGCAGAAGTGTGGTGAAGTATTCCTTGGACAAGGAAAGTATGCAGTAAAGATTCTTCAGAAGTTTGGAATGATGGATTGAAAATCCATGGACACTCCTATGACCATAGATATAAGAAAAGTAAGAGACTCAAATTCTGATCCAGTAGACTCGTCCCTATATCGATAATTGATTGGGTCATTGATGTATTTAGTAAATACTCGACCATACATTTGCTTTGTCGTAAACACACTAAACTAGTTCTAGGTGGAACCCAGACATGAGCATTGGATAGCTGCAAAGCATGTTCTAAGATATATTCATGGGACACTAAACTATGGTTTAAGATATACCAAATCCAGTGATATACAACTTCATGGATTCATAGATTCAGATTGGGAAAGAAGTGCAGGAGATAGAAGGAGTACTTCAAGGATGTGTTTCATCTTGGGCTCTGCTATGATAGCTTGGGGTAGTATGAAACAAAATTCTATCGCACTCAACACAACAGAAGTAGAATATATCAAAACATGTGAGGCATGTACAAAATCAATATGGATGAGGAAGTTGATTTCTGGATTATTTGATCAGGTTCTAGATTCGACCATAATACATTGTGACAATCAGAGTTGTATAAGGCTATCATAACACCCAATGTTTCATGAATGACCGAAACACATTGAGATAAAATACTACTTTATTCGATATAAAGTCCAGGAAGGAGAAGTGAAGCTCCAACATATCCCCATAGATGAGCAGACAATATATATCTTGACAAAGCCTCTGTCCAGAATAAAGTTTGCATACTTATGAGACAAATTGGGGATCATGGAAATAACTCCCTTAGCTAAAAGGGAAGAGATGGCTCTCCAGGTTGGGAGGGAGCACTGACATATCATTGATTTATGGAAAATCATTTTCATCTTTGAAAAATGGTCTAGGGTGGGAAGTTCCTTTCCAGTTCGAAAAGTGGTTTGAGATTTTTGACGGATAAGCATTTTCCAGTTTGGAAAATGGTCCATATCGAACGGTCATTTTCGTAATGAAAACAGTTCGATGGATTGCTGATGTACCATAGACAACTATTTACCTTGTGGCTGGTGTGGGAGAATGGTCTAGGACAGTCTCTCTTCTTGGAAATCACTCTTAGTAGTGGTCAAGAAGATTGGTCTGCCTCGCTGGAAAATCATTCTTTTGAAGCTCACAGTTGTGATAAGTTTCGAAGAATGGTCCATTTTGGAGGTTGGTGCAGGACAGTCATTTACTTAGGAAATGGTCCAGAAAATCATTCCCTAGGGAAGATTCATTCTCTCTAGGTTGCACTTTGTTTAGTGCTGGAGGAATGGCCTAGATAGGTGAATGGTCTAGGTTCAACAATCAGGGAGAGACATTGCCTAGGGCAGACTCATTCTCTCCAGGTTGCACTTTGTTTAGTACTGGAAGAATGGCCTAGATAAGTGAATGGTCTAGGCTCATAAATCAAGACAGTTATTCTTCTATGTTTGAGAAGAATAGTCCAGATAGCCCATTTTTTATGTTCTACTCTCTGAGGGAACATGCTCTTCCAGATCTCACAGATGTGAGTGGAAGATTGGCCCAGATGACTTAGTTTATATCATGATATTGTTTATGTGTAGGTTGATATCAGATGATATGATTACTATGGAGACTGCATGTCTCTAGACAGTAGAGATATGCTACTGTGGTGGATATGTTCCACTATTTGTGACTATGTGTCACGAATTGAGTAGTTGTGTACTACTATGGATAGACACAGTTGTGTTCTATCAATTGACATTGTACTAGTTGTCATGGAGATTATCCAATTGGATAATAATGACGGTGCTCGTGATTTAATTAGCCTGTGTGGCTATAATGATGCTACCAGTTGAATGGTCCATTTTTTCTCAAGACCATTATCCGTTATACCTCCCTATATAGGAGGGAGTGTTGATATTATGGTAGCTGCGAGAGGTATTAACCTCCATTTGTGACCTTTGACAAGATTAGAATATTATGGAAGCAAGAAAATATTTGGATATAACCCTAGAAGAGAAGTCGGCTAAAGAAAATATTATTTACTAAGTAATTAGCACCCAAAATGAGAAGTCGACCCACACAGTGTGGTAGAAGTAGTATAAATACATGAGGCCAGTCTTCATTTTAGCCAAACTTCTCAGAATTACAGAAGTACACTTGTGCGCACTGCAAAAGGCCAATTTGTGTGCAAGTCTTGGGAGTAGCTGCTGTCGATAGTTCTACAATCTAAATTTTTAGATTTTCTGGGTTGGACTCTCTAATCAGTTTTGGTTATATTTGCTTGGAGCATTAGCCTTGGTTGGCTATTGATTTGTTGTCGAAAATTATTCTCTTTTTCAAGGTCAAGGTGCTCAGGGGTGGCATTAGTGCCTATGGTTGGGTGACAATATTGCTATATTGTCTATGGTTCAATGAGCGCATCTAATATTCTAACACAATTGACATGGAAGTAGGGTAGAGCTTGTAGAGTTAATTGAGATAATAACACTAATACATATATACGGAAAAATCGACGTCGTACTTCAATAATACGGATAAAATCGATTGTACAGTCAGATTTTATTTGCAATTTTTGTATTTCTTTAAAATAGTGCTCGACGTTCATCGACTATCTGATGAAAGGGACATACATGTAGAATAAATGATAGTATTGTCTCTTTCCTTGGATATCCAATGTCCTGAGGCACTATCGCATATCTTACGGTTGACTAGGTCAAATATCCCCTTACCAAGGTTTGACAAAGTCAATATTTTTGAACGTCAAGAAATGTCTCTCTAGTCATCAATTATCGAAAATCCAACGAAAAAAAGATATATAATTAAAAAAAATTGAAATTTTAGAGACGTTCGACGTTGTTGCTATACTAGCGACGATTTGCAAAGGATAGGGGAGATTTTTCGGTTAGAGTAGATTTTTTTATTTTATTTTGTTAATTGCATTACAAATAGTTAAACTATTAGGTTGATTGTTGAAGATAATCATCACTGAACATTTGGTTAGGAAAAATGTCACATAACATTCCTCCAGGAGGACAAGGAGACATGAGATCTGCATTGGAAGCTTTGGGTGATTGAAAATGTTATTTCCCTTGTAAAAAGTGCAAGGGTTATAATAGAAGGAGAATTTTAATAAATACAACTAAAAAACATTGTACAAAGTATGGACACATTGAAGGAGGGCATTCATATCGTCCCTTGGTAAGTTATTCATTATATGTCTTTATATTGCAACTTGTTTTTGTAAACGTTTATATATTAAATGTAGAAGAAAAATAATGAATTATTTTTTCTTTATGTATATATTATATGTACACAACAAATTGAGAGTAAGTTAAGAATATAATAAGTAGACATAAGATGTATATTTTAATTAGGGTTTAGGGTAGGGTTTAGTGGTTAAGGGGTTTAAGGTTTAGGGATACAGGGTGTAAGGGGTTAATATTTTAGTGGTTTAATGGTTAATAAGGCCATTAAGGCTCAGTGGTTAATGGGTTAGGTTTTAAGTCCTATAGGATTTAGAGGTTAATGGTGTTTTAGAGAGTAAGGGTTAGGGATTAAGGGGATATGTCAGGTTAGAGGTTAATAGTTTAAGGGATGAGGGGGCTAGGCCAGGTTATTGGTTAGGGGTTTAGGGGTTAGGGGTTTATGGATTAGGGGTTAGGGGAATGGAGTTAAGGTGTTAAGGATTATAGGGATAGGGTATGAGGGGTTAGGGGCTAGGGATTAAAGGATTAGGGGTTAATGGTTTATAGGTTAGGCTTGGGTTAAGCATTAGGGATCAGAGGTTTATATAAGTTGATCTTAACCCCTTATAAACCATGGTCTCCAAGTTGTGGGAAATTTTCCATCGAATTAAAAACTGTGGCCACCAAGTGAAATCAAGGAAGAATATGACATAATGATGAAGGTGAAATAAGAATTGGTTGTTTTTGTTGGTTGTGACTATATATCTCACAAAGTGTATATCTTTCTACATGTCAAGAAAAATAATATTTTTCCTATATTTGTTCAATATATTCATAAAGATCTTCATAAATTTCACAAGTTTCATCATTGATTTGTTATGTTTGTTTCTCGCTCTCACCTAAGATGATTGATCCATATAGAATACCAACTCCTAAGTACCCCTAACCATTGGATGACCAATAACCTGTTAACCCCTAATCCCTTATCCCTTGACCCCTTATAAACCCCTAAATCATTAAGTACCCCAATCCTTGACCCCTAATACTCCCTCAACTCTCAACCCCATACCCCCTCAACTCTTAACCCCTTATAAATTAAACGGTGGTCTCCAAATTGGGCCCAGGGAAGTTTCCATCCACTTAACACTTTTGGTCTCCAAATTGGGCCCAGGGAAGTTTCCATCCACTTAACACTTGGGGTCTCCAAGTGACATCAAGAAATAATATGACATAATGATGAAGAAAAAATAATAATATCACGTTTTTTTTTGCTGGTTGTGACTATATATCTCACACAAATATCTCTTTTTCTACATGTCAAGAAAAGTGTCTATGTTTGTCTTTGTTTACCTATATTATATTAATTTGTTAGTATTTATATCATTTTAATATTTGTTATATACACTAATATTACTTTATTGTTTGTAATTATAAAGGAACATATCCCTAGTGCACTACCCATGGAGGAAGACATGGTTGTAGTACAAGTTCTTGTTCAGGAACATGGAGAAAATATTGAAGATCAAGTTAATGATCCTATGGAAGAAGATGATGATGCTAATAACACATTTGAAGAAGATGGGACAAATATATTGTTCTAGGAGACATTTAATAATGTTGGAATGAATTATGATGATCATCATATCAATGGTGTTTTTGATATACCCATACTTGAGAAGGCAACACCACCTCTTTATGAAGTCTCCAAAACAAGTCTTCTCTTTGCTACATTGTTGTTGGTGAAATTAAGTGTTATGAATGGTTTGTCAAACACCTCTGTCACACAACTCCTAAGGTATGTAATATATTTTGTCATGACATTTAGTAGATGATTATCAAGGTTTTATTTTTTGCTCTATTTTTATTGTTAGTTGATCATATGTAAAATTTAGATGCAATATGTATGATTAATATTCTTTACATTAACCAATATTTATTTTTTATGTTGTAGATTGTTAGGTGAATTTTTGTTACCACCGACAAATGTTTATGTCGCACATACCAAGACTTACATGCCATTATGAAAGATATTGGAATGGAGTATCAAGATATTCATGCATGTCCTGATGATCATATTATGTATTATGGAGAACATGCGTCGAAAGAAAAATGCCTGGAATGTCAAATTAGGTAGGTATATAACCTATCAAGTAACAAAAAAGGTGCCTTGCAAGGTTCTTCATTTTATTCCCATAATTCCACGTTTGCGACCATTGTTCAGGTGCAAAAACATAGCACAATTTATGGATTACCATGCAAAGAACATAAGTAAAGATGGTTTTCTTTGAATTCTTACAGATGGATCTGCATTTAAGAAGATAAAGGAAATATGGCCACATTTTAAATTAGAACCTCATAATCTTAGACTTTCATTGGCAGCTGACGGTGTCAATCCATTTGGAGAGCTCAGATCTACTTACTCGGTGTGGCCTGTTTTTGTTAACAACAATAACATTCCACCATGGATGTCAATAAAGAGGGAGCACATAATGTTGGAAATGATTGTTCCAAGTATTTGTATAGAATAGTTTCTTTTAACACAGTAGCATCTCATTTGTCTTGTTTGTTTCATAATTATGTCTTATATTTTTTGTTTACTCATATATGTTCAATTATATATGTCTTATAATTATGTTTGATATTTTTTTATTTACCCATATATGTAGTAAGTATCTACTGTATGTTCAATCAATTAGGTAAGTACAAAGTCAAAGATATGAATGTATATATTGAGCCTCTTATTGATGAATTACTATAGTTATGGAAGGACATCACTATGTATGATATCTCTAGACCAATAGGTGCACAAAGGGAATTTCAATTCCATGCAATGCTTGTATGGACAATTCACGATGTCTTGGGGCTAACACATTTCTACGGTATGTTATAACGTCACACTACACTTTAATAGTGTTTAGTTTTATGAATTTCATATCATGCATGTTTTTTAATATACAATCTCTTCATTAATCATAGTTCAGATAATTGATATAAAATTTAATCCATCTCTTGCAGGTCTTCGAACAAAGGGTAAATTTTCATGTCTAGTTTGTGGTCCTAATATGAAATCTCGTCGTTCAAGAATTTTAGGAAATTAGGTGTTTGATTAGTATAGGCACTTCCTCTCTAAGAACCATAGGTATTGAAGTACCAAAACACATTTTTTCAATGGGAAAGAAGAGACTGGATTAAAACCACGAAGAATGACACCTCGTCTATGACAATTGCAATATAATAGAAATCGTCATGGTATTGATCAAAACATCTATGTATCATACATGAAATGTTTGGAATATTTTATATTTTTATTGTATTTTGTTCACTGTACTAATTGAAAATTTATGAACGTTGTAATATCTTTAATTATGCTTCACCTTGAAGGTTTCCATGAAGGCACTAGTACATATGAGCAAATTTGCGACGATTTTTCGTTGATATTGCCACACTTATCCGTCGCAATTTCCACGAAAGCCGGGGTTTTTTTTTCGTCGGAATAATTTCATCGTTGTATCCACGATCCAAGTGTTCATGGAAACATCGACGAAAATAGCTCTCCACTTGTCACCACCTTCAATATCGGTTAACCCTATGCATCGTCGCAATTACGACGACATATCGTCGAAATAATAACGAAGAAATGTGGTAATTACGACGAAACTTCATCGCAATTGGGACGAAAAGTTATGCCAAGCCAATAACTTATGACGCAGATGCTGTATATGCGACAAATATTCGTGGCAAATTCCGACGAACTTGTGTCGATATTGCCACGATGACTTTAGGTTTAAAAAAAAAAAATTACATCAAATATGGTATACCATATTGTATGCCATATTTCAATGTAATATGGTAATGCCATATTACATTGTAATATGGCATTACTATTACATTGTAATATTGTAATATATATATATCCCCTACAAATAATCAAGGCACTAATAAACCAAATATTGTAAGCATGTGTTATCATGAAGTTGAATTAGAAGTAAGGATACCAATATGACAATATACATAAAGAATAATTTGGAATATTACTTTCAAAAAAACACATGGATTGCATGAGTGAGTCATTATGCAATTTATATTACACAATAATATGACAACACTTATAAGATTTATGGATGATATCTTAAGACCATTTCTCAAACTTTTTTTATTGTAGCCTCCTTGGAGTAACAACACAAAATTTGAAGGAGAAAGTACAGTTGCAACATAAGGTTGCAGCAGAGTTACAACATAGTTATAGTGAGTTGCAACAGAGTTACAGAAAGTGTTGCAGCATAGTAATAGTGAGTAACAACAAGTGGAGTAACAACACAAAATTCGAAGGAGAAAGTACAGTTACAACAGAGTTATAGCATAGTTATAGTGAGTTGCAACAGAGTTACAGAAAGTGTTGTAGCAGATTTATAGCAAGTTGTAGCAGAGTAATAGTGAGTAACAACAAGTGGAGTAACAACACAAAATTCGAAGGAGAAAGTACAGTTACAACATAGTGTTGCAGCAGAGTTACAACATAGTTATAGTGAGTTGCAACAGAGTTATAGCGAGTTGCAGCAGAGTAATAGCGAGTAACAACAAGTGGAGTAACAACACAAAATTCAAAAGAGAAAGTACAGTTACAACATAGTGTTGCAGCAGAGTTACAACATAGTTATAGTGAGTTGCAGCAGAGTTATAGCGAGTTGCAGCAGAGTAATTTAATTGAACCAAGGTAATTCATGGGGTTAGCAAATTATTTAGGAATGAA
>WSFP011383205.1:0-29245 GCA_009831015.1 Picea engelmannii
GATGATAAAATTATGATATTTAATTTTGGAACTTAAAATATCATATTATATTTTGGGAGATACAAGTGTCATATATCATGATGTTTGATGCATGTTTATGGTATACTTTATGATGTTGATTTTTATGTTTGATTATATTATGGATTGACAAGGAAAAAATAGAAATGATTATTGAAAACAAAGGGCACATATAATAGAGGGGGACCCAACCTATTTAATTATTATATTATTTATTTTTTATCCTTATCATAAATATACTTTTCCTATTATTAACTAAAGTTATTTAACTTTAGTAACTGAAAGTAGTTCAACTACTTGAAGAACTACCTTTTGGAGAATAAAACAAGAAAAGGAAGGACAAGGAGAAGGGGGGGGGGAGAGGGGGAGAAAATAGAGAGATATACTTATGATAAGGTTTGTTTTTATTTTCAAGTGAGATTTCTAATTTTCATTATTTCATTTTCTAATTTTCATGAGAGCTAAATCCTCTTGTTGACAACAATATTTTTCTTAAGGTGGTGAAGAAGAAAGGACTAAGAAGCATAGACTTTTGACATGCTTCAAAAGGTCATTCATCTATCTTTGTAGTTTATTGTTGGCCCTTGACCAAGTTTTGAGGAACATTGGTCAGGTTTGACCAATTTTGTACTTTAACAAGCTGGTTGAAGATGGAGCACCCAGGCGGAGCTGAGATTGTGGGATCTCACTCGTTTTGTGGGATTTGTGGACCCAACATGGGGTTCTTAGGGTTTTGTAACAAGTATGGGATGTCGGCCCATTGGTTTACCCATGATTAGGCCTTTTTGTAAATGTAAAAGCATAAATAAGAAGGAATGTAATGTAGGATAAGGAGGTGTAATTAGCTAAGTGCAAGAGGTAAGTAGTTCTGAGTTGCTTTGTGCAACAGACCGTGTATGTAAGGATTTTTGCGTAACAGAGGAGTTGGCTCTGTGCCTTGACCTGATTTTGGGAAGGTGGATCTTATGCTTAGTGCACAGATCACCTGTCTAGTGTGAAGCTTGGCTTTATGGCTTAGTGCACAGGAGCGGATGGATGTAAGAGATTGAACACTAATAAAGAAGAAGAAGTTGGTGGTGGACGTAACCCTACGTTGGGGTGAACCACGTAAATCGTGTGTTGATGGTTTGCTTCATTTTATAATGTTTATGTTGTGAATCCGCTTAGTGCCTTGAATGTTATGAATGATAGATAGATCTGTGAATGTTTAATGCTTTGTATATGTTGAATGTGTTATATCTGACTTATGGTGCTAAGTGCGATGTGTATTTTGACATTATTACTGAGTTGATATGTACTTAGGGTTTGATCTGCGATGTGAATAATGCTAATGAATTAATATATGTTGTTCCTAAGTACCCCACAAAGTGTTGTAATCAAATATCTATGTCTCATCTTGGTTCCAGACACCTGAGTCCTGTAACCCCCCTGCCTCTACCTCAGGTGAGACTTTGCCTGCTTCGCAGGTGTTGTCGAAAGGGCCGATAGTTAGGGTTTTGTTGATGCATTATTGAAGCATTGAACCCTAGGTCTGCCCCTGTGCCAAAAAATGGTTCTGTTGTCGGGACCTGAAACTGTGATTGCTAGGAACTGAAGAAAAGATAAGCTTTGTGCATATATCTATTGTTGTAGTGCACAATATTCTACTTGACTTGTGAAGATGTGCTAAGAAAGAAACCTGATCTGAAGAAAAGAGGTAAGATCTTGAAAGAGGTAAAGCTTTGTGCTTTGATAGAATAAGATAAGTGAAATTTTTTGTTTAGAAAGAATGAATATAGGTATGTTTGATAGATTTTTTCCTAGTCTAAAAGCTAGGGTATAGTTAGAAGAAAGAATTGATCTGAAAAAAATTGAGAGAAATAGAGAAAGATATGTTATTCCTATGCATAGAAATAAATTTTGGACTAATGAGTGGATGCAGGAACCTAGAAAGATTTTTTGCATATTAGAGGCTCATCACTGTGATCGTAGTGCACAGTAAAGGAAAGGTTGGGGAACATTTAAAAGAAAGAGAGGATTCACATTATGCTATAACTGCAGAAGACCAGGACATCTTGCTAAGGAATGCCCTGGTATAGGTCCTATTTGTCTTTGTTGTAAAATTGTTGGTCATGAAGTTGAGGATTGTCCAAGAATGATTGCTAAAGTTGAAAGGATGAATATGAGACAAGAAAACTATCAAGAGAATAAGAGAATGTTAAAGAATCATCAAGAGAAAGAATCAGAGAAAGCTCACACTATGTTAGTACAATTAAAAGAAGCAATGAATGATCACAAAGATGTCAGTTTATCAAATTTCTTGAAATAAAAACAATCCATAGATACAAGAATAGGAGACTTTGACATAGAATGTGTCCTGGATGAGGAGACACAAGTGAATATCATGACAGAAGAAACTTGGGAAATTTTGGGAAATCCCACTATGGTACCTTCATTGGGAATAATAAGCTTGTTTAAAGGAAACATGATAACCCTATGTGGAAGAGTTACTAATGTACCTGTTATCATTCATGGAACATCGTCAGATGAGGAATTTGAAGTCATTAAGCTTGTTGAGAGAGGCACCCCGTTCCCTCTTTTGTTAGGAAAGACTTGGATTGAGAAATATCAGATCAGAAGGACATTAGAGGAAGAAGCTACAGAAAAGAAAAAGAAAGAACTAAGGGATTTCATAGCTAGAAAAATAGATCGACTGATAGAAGAACGAGAAGTTGAGTCGAAGCAACTGAAGGCAAGAGAAGTAGTTGTCGAGGTTGAAAGAACGTGGGAAGGTTTGAAGGACCTATCCATAAAAGAAAGAAGTATATCCACCTAGGAAATAGTAAGAGAAGGGATATTAACTTCAAACCCTTTGAGAGCACATCAGCAGTGCGAAGTCCCTTCACGAGAAGAAGATAAGAAGAAGAATGGAAAGAGAAATACAGAAACAGTTAGAGAGACTTAGATCACAGGAAACAAGGAAAGGAAGCTCGGTAAGAAGAAGGCTTAAGTTGGAAAAGATACAAGAAGTTACAGAGAATAGATGGAATATTTCACAGATTGGAACTTTGCAAGAGGCAGACTTGCAGGATTTGAACCTCGCCGGAACAACAGAACCACGCAGAATGGGACTTCGCCCTGGCGAAGATATATGACCATTGGAGGTGCCCCGATCATTAGAACGACGCTCCATAACGGCTAGGAAACACATTTATGGGTGGATAGATCGCCGCTAGATGTTGAGACCACGCCATAACAGATGAATTCACATTGATTGAGGCATTCTTGTCCATTAGAGGAACCCGTTACGACGCTCACTTATTTAACCCGTCAGACACTATACCGGGACCACTTTTTTCCACCCGTTATTATCTGAGACAAGAAATGAAGTGATTGTGTGTGTTGAGTTATGCTATCAGACCTCGCCATATGTTGTTTACCCCACTATCTGTTCCCCTACCCTGACTTATTTGTTAACAGTGAGAATGTCAGTCGAGTGCATTGAGCTAGAGAAATACGTTCCAAAGGTTCTAAAGAATTTTATGGCTAATAGAGCTATGTCTGAAGGAGTACAGGCGTCGTCGACCAGGGGACTACAGGCTTCCCCTTCGAATGGACGTCGTTCGAAATGTGTCAACCCCACGACTGAGAAGCGAAGTAAGAATCACAATGATTTGGCTAATGCGAAGAAGATCCCATCGATCTTACCTGATTATATACCACCTTTGGCTGGCACGGTTAACCATGAAAACATTCCACATGACTTCGAGTACACATTGATCACCGCGTACATTCCCAAGGGAATATGTGTAGTTGGAACCTAGTTAGGACAAATCCCAGCATTGAAGAACAATGATTTCAACCTTGGAGACAGAAAGAACCACACCATTCTCACACCCCATAGATATTTGATGAAAATGGATGGGAAGAAGCCTCGCATAGTCTCCTAGCCTTGGATAAAGGAGTCGGCGCAATCCACAATACTGAACATGATGAAGATTCCTCATTTTGGCCGACATTAGGAGGCTAACGCTTGCATTAAACTGATCTTTTTGTGATATCATGGTGGATACATGTGGCTCGACAGGCACATTACTGTGGATTCAGTGTTGATCCACCTGATCATAAGACAGAGCATGTAGGGACCCGACCCTCAACATTTCTACCCAGGGAAGACCTCAGATCGCTCCCTGGCACAATGCATTAAGGAGGCATATGAAGAAGTTTAGAAGGGAAAGTGAGGCTACAAGATAGCCTCCCTCTAAGATGGCATAGTGTGCCTAGCTTGCCAACTCATAGCTGGCAAGATTTTCAGAAAGAACCTCCCCACACAGGTCACCGGGATCGTGGTGGACCTCATAGGAAAATGCGTGGAGGGGATGCAAATGAATTGGGCGAGCTACTCATCAACAAGCTCGAGGAATATTGTCACGAAGTGAAAGATCAAGGATACAAGTTCCATTTCAGCGGGTTACTTGTGTTGATCGCATTTGTTTCTTAGCAAACGTCGGAGGGGGAAACGTTTCTAGAAATTGAACCATCAGAGCCACTGGAAGCTATATTTTCTACCTTATGGTATACGAATGATATGTCGAAGAAATGGCAGTCGAACGTAGTGTTCCACGCCTACTATTAGAAACTAAAGATTTCCATATAGTCATTCCCATGCATGACACCGCGTACTCTACACCAGTACAAACCACTAGCTAAGTTACGCGCAGATCCACAGTTTATTTATATTATTGCATGCAGAGATAAGAGTGAGGAAGAGTTACAATCCTATTATAAGCTGACCAACGAAGACATGGAAAAGATCATGAAGGAGTGGCCAGTGGAGTTCCTGGTATCGGTTGATGATGCAGAACTCTCCGACCCTGACATCATCGGAAGCCCCTTGGTCACCCAGTTTGAGCATGCAGGACAGACAAGTGCGAAGAAGAAGAAGAAAAAGGAGGAAGTTCAGAACATAGAGACCGATGAGGAGGACAATGCCTCGAAAGAAAGTAGACCTGGCTCGCCTGCAGAAGGAGGAGGATATGGAGTAAATAAATAAGTAGGAGGGAAATAAGGAGAAAAACAAGGAGAAGGTGAAGCTACATCGCCTAAGGATCCCCCTATTGAGACAGAAACATCGAAAAAGAGGAAGGTTTCTCCGCATAAACCTTCAGCAAGAAAGAAGACCTGCACTAGTAAGCCCCAGCTAGAGGCTACACTTACGGAGGATGACATCGGTCTAGTCCACGGAGAAATGGAGGATGCGTCTGAGGACCTCTTATAGAGATATAGTGAGAAGCAAGAAGATTTGTACGTAATAGTTGAGAAGGAACTGAAGGAAATATAGAGAGCTATATTCAATTGAGCCGCGCAGTACCTACTACGCCCTCCTCGTCGAAGATTGTAGAGTTGGGGGATGATTTAGCCCAACTTCGAAGACTTGTAGATATAACAAAGGCTCGGCTTCAGCGAGTCCAAGAAGAAAAGGAACAGGCCACATAAGCCCTGCAGAAATAAAAAGAGGATATCTTAGAGCAACTACGAGTTGTGCGGTATTGTGTAACCACATATGAAAATGAAAAATATGAGTTCCGGGTGATGCTTGAGGAAGACAAAGTGAATATACAGAGGGAAAAGGACCAGTTGCTTGCAGAGTAGACTGCATTCAAAGAAGTGGTGAGAAAAGCACTTCGCTCTATGCCAGGCTTGGCACAGGAGGAACATGAGGCAGTTGAGGTTCAAGTGATGAAGCTTGCTAAGGCCATCTAGCAGCTCCAAGCAAGGGTAACAGAGTTGGAGATCCAAGCAGTACCAAGCACTCCACAGGAAGTTGCTAAGAGAGTAGTGTAAAGGATCAGAGTCCTCGCCTCAGAATGCAAGAAACTAAGCAACAGAAGTGTGCAGACCTACTAACACCTCACGGAAGACCCAGAACTTAGGAAGTTGGAAGCGCAGCTACAGTAGGTGCAACAGAAGGCACTGACAGTTCAAGCACAAATGAAGTCTCTCATTGCAGTCGATAGAATGAAGAGATCACAAGAATAGTGTGTGGTCCAATAACATATTACTTCCATCTAGGGCAGATTAATGGAAGTCGCACAGAGGCTACAACCGGTGCAGGATGAAGCTTGTGTGGTGTTTGAAGAGATCGAGGAACAAGGTTTGCAACTGGACCAAGTGGTTGTGACAGTAGAACAATGCCTGGAAGGGCCTATTATAGATCAATTGATCTAGGAGTTTGTTGACTAGGAAGCTCAGGCAAAGAAGCAGATCGAAGCAGCTCAAGCTAAGATCAAGGCCTTCGAAGCCGCATTACCTAGGTCTGAGTGACTTGAGACAAGTCACAGGTGAGTGTTGGGGGCTTGTTGGCCCTCGACCAAGTTTTGAGGAAACATTGGTCAGGTTTGACCACTTTTGTACTTCGATAGGCTGGTCGAAGATGGAGCGCCTAGGAGGATCTGAGATCACAAGATCTCACTCGTTTTGTGGGATTTGTGGACCTAACATGGGGTTCTTAGGGTTTTGTAATGGGTATGGGATGTCGGCCCATGGGTTTACCCATGATTAGGCATTTTTGTAAATGTAAAAGTATAAATAAGAAGGAATGTAATGTAGGAGAAGGCGATGTAATTAGCTAAGTGCAAGAGGCAAGTAGTTCTGAGTTGCTTTGTGCAACAAACTATGTATGTAAGGCTTTGTGTGTAATATAGGAGTTGGCTCTGTGCCTTGACCTGATTTTGGGAAGGTGGATCCGGTGCTTAGTGCACAGATCACCTGTCCAGTGCAAAGCTTGGCTCTATGGCTTAGTGCATAGGAGTGGATGGATGTAAGAGATTGAAGACTAATAAAGAAGAATAAATAGTTGGTGGATGTAGCCCTACGCTTGGGTGAACCACGTAAATATTGTGTTGATGGTTTGCTTCATTTTATAATGTTTATGTTGTGACTCTGCTTAGTGCCTTGAATGTTATGAATGATATATAGATCTATGAATGTTTAATGTTTTGTATATGTTGAATGTGTTAGATCAGACTTATGGTGCTAAGTGCGATGTGTATTTTTACATTATTACTGCGTCGAAATGTACTTAGGGTTTGATCCACGATGTGAATAAAGTTAATGAATTAATATATGTTCTTCGTAAGTACCCCGCAAAGTGTTGTAATCACGGATCTGTGTCTCGGCTTGGTTACATACACCTAAGTCTTGTAACCCCCCTGCCTCTACCTCGAGTGAGACTTCGCTTGCTTCCTAGGTGTTGCCGAAAGGGCTGGTAGTTAGGGTTTTGTTGGTGCATTGTTGAAGAATTAAACCCTGGGTTTGCCCATGTGCCAACATTTGTTTAGTTTCATTAGAATTGCTAAATCAATTTTCAGTTTTGAATAAGGTTATTTTGCATAGTCAAGACTTGATGAGCTTGTGGCTTGGTTGATCCAATATATTTTAGTCTTGGTCTTTTTCTTTCATACACCTGTTTTCTTTGTATGATTGTTAAAATACCATCCTAGACTTCTAAGTCTAATTTTGGTCCATACCCTCACAGGTGTTTGAAAAGAGGCATTTGGTTGTAACTTAGAAAAGTCATCATTAATAAAAATTTGATCTCTTCTCAATTGATACTTGTGGTTATTGGTTTTCAAATTGTATGTATTCTTTATTTTGTTCATTTAAATTTTTATAAACTTTATACATAAACACTTTTTTTTTTTTAAATTAGCAAAATATTACAACTTGATAAATATAATCTATCCAAGAGCATATTTCTTGAGTGTTGTTTGATAATTTTGAATAGGATATAAGCCGAGGGTAACATTCCTTCCTATTCTTTTCCTCAAAATTTCTTTGGTGGCCATACTGGGGAGTGATCTTTTACTCTCTAGTTCTTTTCTTTATTTTTTTATTTTTTATTTTTATTCATTAATGACTTTGCCTACTCGACAACAACCTAACTTAAGGTTTCATAATCAAAGAAGCATTGCATCTTGTCCTTTTTATTTTATTCTTGAAACTACTCGTACTTGTGAGGAACTTGAGCGTTCTTGGGAATATATAACACATTATATTGAAATTCATGATCAAAGAGAATCCCTTCAAAGGAAATCTCAGAATAGGCCTCCTCAATAATTTCTTGTCTTATGTCCACTAATTCTCATCTATGAACATGGTTAAGAGGTCAATCTCCTGAATTTGATCCTCTCCTTGAAATAGGAAGGAAGAATTTTTTTTTAAAGAATCATCAACCTATACTCATAATATATTTTGCATATTCTTCTTCATAAATCACAAGCATTTCAATATATTTTCCTCCCTGGAAACCCACAATGACTTCAACCGATGGTTCTGGTAGTACTTGTAGTTCTACCTCTTCATAATCTTCAACATATTCTCTAATAGGACATATGTACATCCATTAAAATCTCGTTGTATCAACTACAAATCCAGCCAAAGTCGTCAAACAATTCGGTTTATTAAAATTTGAAGAAGATTTAAATACTACTCCATGGCATGTGTCTTCCCCTCTTGATTTGGCTCCACCCACAACTCCTCTTCCTAAATTTAAGGACCATTTGCCTAAGTTATCCGGTAATGACACTATATCATTCAATGAACATCTCATTTCCTTTTCTAATGTTTGTCATAACATTGGGGAAAATGAGAATGACACTTGTATGCGACTCTTTGTCAACTCATTGGAAGGGAAAGTTTGTGGCTGACTTCTTTTAATTACCACCCAAGATATTCTCAACTCCGGTTGAATTCTCATATTGGTTTAAGTCTACCTATGGACAAGCTCAAAGTCCAGTAGATTTACTCAAATATTATAACATTTTTTTCTATAATTGTTGGGTATGTGTTATATTCTTTGCATGTGTGTGTGTGGGTGCATCAGATTCAACAACTATGTCTCACAATGCTATTTTAGCGGATTTTTCTATTTTTAGCGATTTTCTAAATTAATCCCAGATTAAGGGATTAGGGTTTTGTTATCTACGGAATACCTAAGAACATTGTATATATATTGTATGGTGAATGGTGAAATTAATACAATGAAGCATTGAAAGGTTTTCTCCCAGTTAAGGGTTTCCAGTATAAATCTCTGTGTACTATGTGTATGAGCCATTGATTAATTTTGTTTTTCTTAAGAATCTATATGCATTTCTTTACTTCACAGGTTTAAAACTTACATATGGTATCAGAGCTCATTTTTGGCTTTAGGGGGACGCCTTTGTTGCTGAGGGTTTGGCTCGATCTTGATAGATCAAGTTTATCTTGGGTCTGTGATAAACCTAGGTTTAGTGGGATCTTTTGCAGTGGATATTTGAGTGTAGAAAGAGGAATGGAGAGCTCTTCTAGAATCGAGATAGATAAGTTCAACGGTAAAAACTTTGAGCTATGGAAGCTCAAGATGGAGGACCTTCTTGTAGACAAAGAAAAATGGATCGTTGTGGATCCTGGTACACATCCTACCGATACACAGCCTACTGGCACATGGTCGACTGGTACACAACCTAATAGTACACAAACTTCTAGTACACCACCTACTGGTATGTTGAAGGAAGATTGGGAGAAGTTGGACAGAAGATCAAGGAGTATTATTCGACTCTGCCTGGTAGATTCAATGTTGTTGAATGTCTTAGGATAATCTACAGCCAAGGAACTATGGGATAAGTTAGGGAATTTGTATCAATCAAAGTCCCTCATAAATAAGTTGTTTCTTCAAAAGAAGTTGTATCATCTTAGGGTGGAAGATGGATATTATGTGACAGAACATCTAAATGCCTTTAATACTCTGGTAAGTCAACTTGTCTTTGTTAATATTACGATTGCAAAAGAAGATAAGTGTATTACTTTTTTATGTTCATTTCCATACTCTTAAGATAATCTGGTTTTAGCAATTGGTAGTACCATTCAATCTACATTGAAGTATGAGGATGTAGTTGCATCCTAGTTATCTGAAGAGATGAGGCAGAAAATCATGGATGGTCATAGCACATATTCTTTACTTGTAAGAGGTCGTACCCAAGACAGGAATCCTGGTAAGTCTTCGGGGGGGAGATCTAAATCTATAGGTAGATCTAAGTATCCAGGAAAATATTTGAGGAAATGTTGGAAGTGTGGTAAAACATGGAATTATAAGAAAGATTGCAAGTCTAAGAAGGTTGATAAACCAAAGGGATCGGATAGTACCTCTTCCACATAGGCGAAAACCTCCACTAAAGAAGGAGGTGATGTTTACTTGGAATCTACAGGTACACATGCAGACCGTGATGTATGGTTGATCAACTCAGGTGCATCATACCATATGAATCCTCACAGGGAGTGGTTCTCTGAATATGAAAAATATGATGGTGGTGATGTATTCCTTGGAGATGACTCCACAACCAAAATCATGGGACGTGGAAGAGTTAAGTTGCTGCTAAAAGATGGAAGGATTACAACTCTCCCTGTGGTTCTGCACATTCCAAAACTATCCAATAGCCTAATATATGTAATCAAGTTGGATGATGCAGGAGTGGATATTGTATTTAGAAAGGGCACTTGCAAGATGGTACGAGGAGCAATGGTGTTGATGAGGGGAGTTCAGTGTGGAACTCTATACAAGTTGTTGGGAAACACTTATACTAATGGGTGTAACCATTCTATTGTCCCTGAGCAGGAAAATAAAGAAGACAAGACCAATAGTGTCCCTGGAAAGAAGACCATGTTGTGGCATCAAAGACTAGTGCATATTAGAGAAAAGGGCCTTCGAACACTACACGGTAAAGGTATGGTTGAAGGTATGTCTAATTGCACTCTCGATTTTGATTTCTATGAACATTGCCTATATGGAAAACATAATCGAGTAATATTTATATCTGGTGCTACAAGAGCAAAGGGGATCTTAGAGTTAATACACAGTGATGTGTTTGGACCTGTGCATGTTCCATTACTAGGTAAATTTGTGTATTATGTTTCATTCATAGATGATTTCTCAAGGAACACATGGATTCATTTTCTTAAAAAGAAATCTAAGGTATTTGATACATTTAAAGAGTTCAAGGATCTGGTAGAAAATCAAACAGAGAAAAAAATAAAGGTATTGAGGACAGATAATGGTGGAGAATTCTGCGGAAATGAATTCGAAGAATTCTGTAAGAAGTGCGGTATAGAAAGGTAGAAGACTACTCCATACACACCTGAGCATAATGGAGTTGCAGAAGGTATGAACATGACACTGATGGAAAAATCAAGGAGTATGCTCAGTGGTGTCAAGTTAGGAAAATAATTTTGGGCAGAGGCAGTGGGTACAACATGTTACCTGGTCAATCGATCACCTTCATCAACATTGGATGATAAAAATCCACACGAGGTATGGACTGGAAAGAAACCCTCTCTTCAACATATTAGAGTGTTTGGTTGTGATGCTTATGTACATGTTCCAAAGGAAAATAGGAGTAAGATGGATAAAAAGGCTGAAAAGTGTATCTTTATTGGTTATAAAGATGGTGTGAAAGGTTATAAGCTTTGGAAACCATAAACCAAGAAGACTATTTACAATCGAGATGTTGTTTTCAGAGAGGTAAAAAATGTTTCCAAATAAGAATTCCTACCAAGACCAGAAGAACCTGAGAAAACAGAGTTGGATTTGGATGATGCAAAATCTGAATCATCTGAAGAAGATGAAGCAGAAGAAGAAGAACCACATACCCCAGTATTGAGGAGATCAGTGAGGGAAAGAAGGAAACCAGAAAGGTATAGTCCACCTGATTTTGTTCTAATTTTTATTTATATATTATTGATGATGATCCCAGAACTGTCAGAGAAGCAGTGAATTTAGAGGATAGTAAACTCTGGAAGAAGGCCATGGTTGGAGAAATGGATGCCTTGGATAAGAATGAGGCATGGGATATAGTTGAGTTGCCAGCTGGAAGAAAATTTGTTGGTAGAAAATGGTTTTTTAAGAATAATTTTAATGTAGAAGGAAAAGTGGAGAAATACAAAGCTCGGTTAGTAGCAAAAGGTTATTCCTAGGTAGAGGGAATTGACTTTGGTGAGATTTTTTCTCTTGTTGCTAAGTTAACTTCTATTAGATTTATTTTATCTATTGGTGTTTCTTTTGATCTTGAAGTGGAACAGATGGATGTGAAGAAAACATTCCTACATGGGGATTTGGAAGAAGAAATATACATGAAGTAGCCAGAAGACTTTGTAGTGAAGGGAAAGAAAGAGTTGGTTTGTAAGTTAAAGAAGTCACTATATGGTCTGAATCAATCACCTAGGATGTGGTACCAAAAGTTTGACACATACATCCTTGGATTGGGATTTGTGAGAAGCAGGGATGATCACTATGTATATTCCAAGAAGGTTTGTAATCACTTCATTTATGTAGTGTTGTATGTTGATGACATGTTGTTGGTAGGAAATAACATAGATGTTATCAAGGAGGTGAAATCCCAGTTATCCTCCAAATTTGACATGAAGGATCTTGGTGCTTCTAACTTCATTTTGGGAATGGAGGTTAAAAGAGATTGTGCAAACAAGAAACTCTGGTTGAATCAGAGAAAATATGTTGAGATGATATTGCAAAGGTTTAATATGCATGGAAGTAAACCAGTCAAGTTTCCTATTCCTATAGGTGTAAATTTATCTGCAGATTAGTGTCCCAAGACACAGGTAGAATAAAAGGACATGTCCCATGTTCCATATGCCAGTGTAGTTGGCAGTTTGATGTATGCAATGGTTTGTACTAGACTGAACATTGCACATGTAGTGGGAGTTTTGAGTAGGTATATGTCAAACCAGGGAAAGAGTATTGGATAGCAATAAAGAGGGTCTTCATGTATTTGCTTGGCACTACCAATTATGGATTGTGATACCAAGGAAGACCAGGTTTGGATAGAGTGGTGGACATACATGGCTTTGTTGATGCAGGCTGGGCTGGAGATCGGGATCGCAGAAGATCTACAAGTGGGTATGCATTTAACCTATTTGGAGGAGAAATCAGTTGGATGAGAAAAAGACAGGTTGTAGTGGCACTCTCAACTATAGAAGTTGAATACATGGAAGCCACTCATGCAAGCAAGGAAGTAGTATGGTTACAAATATTGTGTTCAAGTATTGGGTTGGTATGACAAGCAGTGAGATTAGATTGTGACAGTCAGAGTGCAATCTTCCTGGCAAAGAACCCAACTTATCCTTTGAAGACAAAGGATATTGATCTTCAATATCACTTTGTGAGAGACATGGTTGAAGAAAATAAGGTGTTGTTGGAAAAGGTTGACACTTTGAAGAATATTGCAGATTCATTGACAAAGTCTGTGAGCACAGAAAAATTCTCCTAGTGTAGAGTAACAATGGGTATTGTTGCCCTGGATTGTTGACTATATAATCCAGTGGATCCCTGGATGCAAAGAAAACAACAAGTGGGAGAATGTTGGGTATGTTTTATATTATTTTCATATGTGTGTGTGGGTGCCTCAGATTCGACAAATGCGTCTGACGATGCTATTTTAGCGGATTTTGTTATTTTTAGCGGTTTTCTAAATCAATCTTGGATTAAGGGATTAGGGTTTTGGTATCTACGGAATACTTAAAAACATTGTATATATATTGTATGGTGAATGGTGAAATTAATACAATTAAGCATTGAAAGGTTTTCTCTTGGTTAAGGGTTTCCTATATAAATCTTTGTGTACTATGTGTATGAGCCATTGATTAATTTATGTTTTTCTTAAGAATCTATATGCATCGATTTACTTCATAGGTTTAAAACTTACAATAACAAGGGTGAAACTATAAAATCTTTACATATGCGCTTCACCAAATTGTATAATCGGATCCCTGAAATCACTAGACCTCATAATCAAGTTGTTTTAATGCATTAGTATAATATCTTACTTGTTTATTATTGGCGTAGGATTGAAAAAATAATGTTGATATTTTAGGATTTGCATTACATATATGCTTATAATTTGAGGAACAATTAGCTAGAACAAGTCTTCTAGTTGAAGACTATGTTAAACAGAATGATATGTCAATTGTATTATAGTTGGTACAAGGTCACTTTGATCATCTTAGAAAAATTTTCTTACGTTGCATAAAATTTGGAATGTCCTTGAATCATACGAAATCTATCTTTGGTGTCACTCAAGGTAAACTTGTTTGTCATATTGTTTCTTATTCAGGAATTAGTATTGATCCCGAGAGGGTTATCACAATCCAAAATCTTCAATCCCCCTCTTCTAAAAGGAAATTCAATATTTTATGGGAAAAATCATTTTTGTTAGAAGATTTATCCCCAATTGTGCTAGAATGGTTAAACCAATTCATAATATGTTGAAGCAAGATCATTCATTCCCATGGAATGATGACACCAAGAAATATTTCATAGAAATCAAGAGAGCAATCAATTCTGCACCGGTTTTGGTGAAACCAAATTTTGAAAAAGATTTCATTATTTATATTAATGCTACTGAAGAAGTAATGTTTGTTATTCTTCTTCAGAAAGATGATCAAAGTAATGACCATCCAATAGCTTACATGAGAAAAATCTTAGTAGATGATTAATTTAAATACACTTTGATTGAAAAACATACTTATGCTCTTGTAAAAGCTATTGATTTTTTTTTCCATTATATCATAGGAAAGCACACGTAGGTAAAAGTTCCTTTACCTATTGTTAAATTTTTTCTTTCTCAAGCATATATTTTAGGAAAGCTTGCACATTGGATTTCTAATATACAAGAACATGATTTCAAAATAACAACTTCTAACAAAATCCAGGGACAGGATCTAGCCTTACACCTTGCTCAACATCCCGATTCTTGAACCAGGTGTTTCTTCTTAAAATAATAAGGATGCTTTGTTTGCACTTTTTCTTGTTGAACATGAACATATTGATTTAGTTGAACATCCTTGGTACAATGATATTATTTATTATTTTCAATTTCAAAAATTTCTTGATAATATTGAATACGATTAATGCAGGTTCCTCTTGAAGCTTCCAAATATCTAATATTAGGTGCTTCTCTTTTCCATGGAACTATTGATGGATTGTTGTAATGTTGAGTAGACAATACATCAACCCAAAATATCTTAAAGGAAATTCATGGATCAACATAATCAAGTATTCACATTGGTGGTCATTTTGTTGCAAAATCCACTACATGCAAAATTTTGAGAATTGGTTATTATTGGCCTTCAATCTTCAAAGATTCTTATAAATTTGCATGGGATTGTGATGAATGTCAAAATTTTGTTGGCAAAGAAAAATTTTCTTCTATGCCCTTGCAACTAGTCCCTCTTGATTTCTCATTTTTTAAATGGGGATTAGATTTTGTTGGTCCTATTAATCCTTCATCTTTTGTTGGACATATCTTTATCCTAACAATTACATAGTAATTTACTAAATGGACTAAAGTTATACCACTCAAACATGCATAGGATGAACAAGTAATCTTATTATTGGAATCTAATATATTTTCTTATTTTGGTCTTCCGATAGAAATCATTATTAATAATGGACCATATTTTATATCTGGAAAATTTACCCAATTTATTAATAAATTCGGGGTGAAGCATTTCACCTTGTCCACTAACTATCCACAAGGAAATGGGAAAGTTGAGTCTACAAATAAAAATATGGTCAAAATTTTAAAGAAGACCGTAAATGATAGACCATGTTAGTGGCACACATTACTCACTTATACCCTGTGGGAAGAACAAACCACCACTAAAACTACTATTGGCCATACTCATTTCCAACTGTGATATGGTCAAGAACATATAATGCTTGTGGAAATTGAGTTAACTTCCCTTAGATAAGCATTGCACGCTAAAGAGTTGAACTCAACAAACATCCCTCAAAGGATTAATGTCATGCTAGCTCTAGAAGAACAAAGGATTTTTTCTCTCAAAAATATTAAGAAGAGGCAACAATCTGTCAAAATATATTTTGACAAAAGAGAAAAATCAACTACTTTTGCAGCTGATGAGAAGGTTTTACTTTGGGATTTTGATCATGCCAACAAAGGTAAGCATACAAAGCTTCAAAATCTTTGGTTGGGTCCATATATAATTTCTTTTGTTGTTGGTAATAATTCCTATTTTTTAAAAGACATAGATGGGATATTGTTTTCATGTACGACTAATGGTTCACATTTGAAACACTATGTTGAACCTCACTGGTTATATTTTTCAATGTTTCCTATTTATAATTTTGATTTTCTACTTGTATAGTTTGTTTGTTTTATCTAACTTTTCAGTTATGAAGATTTATTTTTTATGTTTTTATTTTGATTGCTAAGTAGAAATTGGATCAATCTAAGTTGCATGCTTAGTCATTTAGTTGCAAATTTTTCATTAATCTGTTCTGAAAGAAAGACAATAACAAATTTAATTGAATGATTTTTTGGTCCGCAACACTACTCATGTAGATTTTGTTGTACCTATAGACTTTCTTGCCAAAACTTGATGATTATAGCTTGTTCCCTCTTCTTCTTTCCCATGCTACCCTTCATGAGTGATAATTTCAAGAGAATACCAAAACAAATTTACAAAATATTTTCTCAATCAGGTGAGAAAAGAAGTTACTAGTAAATTTGATTTTAAATTTTAAAGTATAATTTGAAATAAACTAATAAAATATGAGTTATAGTCTGCTATAAATAGGCTTCCCTGTGGAGTTGGCATATGTTGACTCAAAAACATTTGTCACCTAATATAAATTCTCACAAAGAGTTGTGAAGCCATATTATTAATTGTTGTATAGCTAATAAGTGGGGTCCCAAAGGATAGATGCAAAAGTATTGGTTTTCTAAGATTTTCCTCAGCATGACATGCTTAAGTGTTGGTAGTTTAAAAAAATGGTTTAATATTGTTTCCTAGAAACATGATTAAAGTGGAAATATATTTGCATTTGGGTATGAAAAATGATAAGCTCTATGTCTTCTAGCACCATGGCAGCATCCATAAAAGGGCATTTGAGAGAAATTTTATCCAAGTCCAAGAATGTGGTTTAAATTTAAATTTTTAAATATATGGTATACAAGTTGGCTCTTAAACTCCATATATATTGTTTGGCAACACATATCATGTTCAAAAGTTTGCATATTTTGAAGGAAAATAGTTTTTTTTTGGGGGGGGTTGTTGTGATTTTGAGCCGAATGGGACAAACCCATTTCAATTTATAAATGGATAACAATGGGTTTCGAACTTGGGTTAAAGTATTATTCTCTGTTCGATTCATTTTCAAATCTATTCACAATTTTTTTTCTTCAGATTCACTGGGTCAAGCTTGAGTCGATTGTTTTTCTGTTCTATCTTATTCTCTCCACCAAAGCTTGTCCTTTGATGAAAATGACAACTAGTTTTTAAGAATTATGGGTATCCTCTACAATCAATTTGATTTTTTTATCTGACCCAAGAAATTGTTGTAAAGGTTAAGAGTTGGAATTCGTCGTTATGATTATAAGCCATCAAGTTTACCCAACTCATTCCAATTCAGATGTATTTACTTTCCTTTCAACCCATTGTTCATTTTGGCTTCATTTTTACATCTCAAATGTTTTTGGGATTGACATATTTTCGAGTATGACTAGAATTGGATCAAGGTATCATATGCATGAAGTGAAAATTTAGTCTACCAACTAGTTGTAATGATTACTTCATAAACAAATTTCTTTTGAAAAATGGTTTGGCTCGATTTGATTGAGTCAGAAGCAGAGTTTGAATAAATTGGAATATGATGCATTTATTCTCTTGGATGAACATGTTATAACTATGATGAGGCTCATATCATGTATAGCTCTTTTATATTGAGTGTTTTACTATGATATTACTTTGATTTAAAAAAATGGATTCAAGATATATAATGTTAATCATAGATCATGGAATACTTGCGATTAATTTGACTTATTCATTGACTCTTTGGGCATAGCTATAAAAACAAGAATATTTCATATGGGAAACATAGTATACATGTGTTCAGTTAGCATGAAATGATAAACATGTTACTAGCAATGATGGATATTTTGGATGGTATAAGAAAAGAGAATTAATCAATTTCATATGGATGGTTATATAGGCTTCATTTTCCATTCATAAATAACACTTTTCATAACTTAATTTCCCTGTCCTCACTCATTAAAATTCCATTTCTTATTTTTTTCCATGTCTACATAATTTAAGAAAAGATTAAATTTAAAAGATATATAGTTGAAATATGTTGCCAGCTTGATGAAATAAGGACATAGCTTAATGATGAATTATAGCATGTGTATGTAATTTAAATAGTATGTGGGTTGATTGTTTATAATGAATAATTTCAGTCATAGTTGAAAGAAATAATATATTGAACATTTTTTGTTACACATTCCCACCATATTAGCACTTTTCGCAAATTGCACACATTTTTCATATATCCCTTTCATATAAATCCCCTATTCATACACTTCTATTGTTCATATTTTAAAAGAAATGACATGTATGTATGAGGATTTACAGTACATATTCCAAAGTTTAAAAAAGAGTGGTATGTTGGTAGAGTCCATATTGTTGTCCATGTTTTCACTTTTTCCCTTCATTTCCCTTTTTGTGTTGCATGGTTTTGTTAGTCTCAGAGCCACTTCAATCATGATGAAAAATTGTTTTAGATGTTTAATTTATTGTGTTGTATATATGCGCTAAATTGAGTATGATGGAATATATATGACGTTTTTCAGTCATGGTAGCAATAGAGCGGGGAACATAGGAAGAAGAGGGAGATTACCCAACACATCTTGGCAACCTAGGGGAAACAAGAAATTGAGGTTCTTTGTGCACTTTGATGTTAATTTTGATGAATTTTAGTAGTTGATCTAAACAGGACATTTTAATCTTGGTGGACATCATTCTTTACCTCATCCCTAAGTTCCTCCAAATGTTATCTTATAGCCTCACCCTAACATTATTAATGTCCCTGAGTCTCTTGTTCAACCACCTAATGATGGATAGGGTGGTACTCCTATCAATCCCTCCTATGGTATTAATCAATGGCCCATTGATACTCCTCCTCCTCTAGTTCACAAAACATTACATGTCATTACAAATGACTCTATGCCTCCTCCTCCTCCTCCAGTTCACACAACATTACCTGTCATTACAAATGAATCTATGCCTCTTCCTCCTCCTTCGCTGCCTAAATATCACAAAACTCTCCTTCATAACTCTCAGACAAACAAAGGAAAGCAACCAATCACCTCTCCCAGTATAGCTAATTATTCTTCCTCTTCTCACTCCAAGATGAAATCAACAAGCAGTGGTAAGAGAAACATAAATGATATGTATCCGGAAGCAGAACAGATGGAAGAGAAGAATTTTCAATATGAAGACTTCATTAGAGAAATGGAAGATTTCTTCAAAAGGAAATTCCCTGAATTATTTTAATTTTTTCTTAATGATACTTGATAGTGGCACTTTTCTTTTGGATAAATGACAAAATTATGATATTTAATTTTGGAATTTAAAATATCATATTATATTTTAGGAGATACAAGTGGCATATATCATGATCTTTGATGCATGTTTATGGTATACTTTATGATGATAATTTTTAGGTTTGATTATATTTGGAGCGACAAGGAAAATATAGAAATGATTATTAAAAATAAAGGGTGCATATAATAGAGGATGACCCCACATATTTAGTTATTATATTATTTATTATTTTTCCTTATCAGAAGTATACTTGTCCTATTATTAACTAAAGTTATTTAACTTTAGTAAGTAATGTAGTTCAACTACTTGAAGAACTACATTTTGAAGAATAAAAGAAGAAAAGGAAGGACAAGGAGAAGGGGGGAAGATAAAATAGAGTGAGATACTTCTGATAAGGTTTGTTCTTGTTTTCAAGTGAGATTTATGATTTTCATTCTTTCATTTTCTGAGTTTCATGAGAGCTAAATTATCTTGTTGACAACAGGATTATTCTAAAGGTGGAAAAGAATAAATGACTAAGAAGCATAGACTTTTGACATGCTTCAGAAGGTCATTCATTTATCTTGGTAGTTTTTTTAGTTTCATTAGAATTCCAAAATTAATTTTCAGTTCTGATTAAGGCTATTTTTCAAAGTCAAGACCTGATGAGCTTGTGGATTGGTTGATCCAGTATATTTCAATCTTGGTATTCTTCATTCAGACACAAGTTGTCTTTGTATGATTGTTAAAATACCATCCTAGACTTCTAAGCCTAATTTTGGTGCATACCCTCGCAGGGGTTTGAAAAGAGGTATTTGGATGTAACTCAAAAAATTCATCATTAATAAAAATCTAGTTTCTTCTCAATTGATACTTGTGGTTACTGGTTTTCAAATTGTATGTATTTTTATTTTGTTCATTTAAATTTTTAGAAACTTTATACATAAACAATTTTGTTTTAGAAAAAACATACAACTTGATAAATAACATCATCCCAAGAGCATATTTCTTGAGTGTTGATTAATAATTTTGAACAGACTATAATCCCAAGATAACATTCCTTCCTATCTCACCTAGCCTAGTGGGATTCAAAAATACTTGAGTGAGGACTTTTCATTCCTCACCTCAACATAAGGCTAGTGTTCCTCACTTGTCAAATCCTAACACACACTTGTGGAGAATCATCATTACTTGTCTTCTTTTTCTCTATCTTCATCATGGAGTACATATGTGCACCTTTGGAAGATTGATCTAGTGGATGCTTTTTCTTGTTTTGTTGGATGTTTCATGAAACTATGGTTTCCTCATGCATAACGACTTGGTCCAGTACATGGTCCTTTCCAAGTATTTATGTGAATGTTCTACCAAAGTGGTGATAAGTTGCATGTTATCGTGTTTTATTGGATAATGTTTTCTAGAAACCCTAGGGAAGGATTGTAATTGGTCATCCCCTTCCCTTGTTTTATCCATCTTAATTTTTTTGAATCTTATAAGGTCAAGATTAGGGATTGTGAGTGGACACCCCACTAACCTTCTCTTTGAGGTTTAAATATAGGTTTTTTGAAGGGATAAACTCCAGGGTTCGACCTAGTTCCACTTGATCTTATGTTAGATGCTCTGGAAGAAGTAGGACAACAACTAGGGTTTATGAGTGGATAAACTCTAGGGTTTGTTTTCGTAGAAGGTTTGACCTAAGATTATGATTGCATAATTCTAGCATGTAATAATCAAGTATTCATTTTCTTTTAGCAACCTTTCAAGTTGTTGCATTAACTCCATATGCCCAACAACTTAAAGAAGACATTAATCTTTCTCTTGCTACAAGTGATTACAAGCCTTATTTTAGTGTCTCTCTCCCAAATGACTTGATGTTAGCTTAGGGTTTAAATTGCATATGCATTTTTAATTACTTTCTAGCCTAACGTCTTGCATCTTAGCCTAGATTGTCATCTAATGTCATCATTTTCTCCATTAATTTCATTTTCATCCATTAGGGTTCAATTATTGCATCTAATTAACCTAGTTTAATGCTCTTTCCTTCAAGTGATTACTAGATTATGATTTGATAGTCTTTAACTTAGCATTTAGAGCATCTTTTGTTGCATTCTTAGCTAGTTCAAGAATAATTTACTATTGTTGTTGTGAACTTTCTATTATTGAAGAATAATATCTCTTGTCTCAATTTTTATTGCAACAATAATTTTTCTCTTTGTTAGCTAGTGGATCAACCGTTTTTCCTTTTCTTTTAGCTAGTGTATCATCTTTTTTATCTTTTCATTTAGCTAGAGTTTTGGGGCATTTAATTTACCTTTTAGGCATTGATTGTCTTAACATCACTCTTCACACACCCAACTGACTTGCTTTCCCTAACTCATCTTAACCTTACCCTTGACTTGGACCTAGCTAATAAAGTAACCAAGATAGGGGTCCATAGACTTGCCTTTAGCTTCCTATAGGACCCCCTGAGGTTGCTAGGGAAGATTCCCTTGTGTTGGATTCATGTCCATCACTAAAACAAGGGAAGTATGTGCATAGGTGACAATGGTGATTACTTCCATATGTTACACTAGTTCAACATCTTGTGAAGGCTTTGCACAAGTGTTAGATTGGGTGATAACAAAACCCAATTCAAATAAATTCAAATTAGTAATAGTATATATACATTTTAATTGGTGATGGGTAAGTATGTTGTACATGCATTCTTTGTTGAAATTCTATATGCATGTCATCCCAATGTAATATAATGTTATGAGTGGCCATGGCAAATTGTTATTGAGGTACATTGTTAGATGCATGTTTCACATTTTCTTTGATCCTAGTATACAATAATGGTATGAGTAGCCATGTATCAAATAAGGGTATAGGTTTGTGACTATTTATTATTATTATTGAAGCGTATTGTTTATTTTATTATCATTTAATCATGTTTCATGTGAACTTTAATCATGGTGTAACATTACCTCATCACTAGTCATGTATGTATTCATGAGGCACATGCAAAGTAAGTCAGTTTATGATGCAATTTTCCTAAACAATTATAGGTGGTGGAGAAAGGAAAATGTATAAGGTTTAGACATGTTTGTTTGTTGTTCCTTGTTTGTGAAGTGAATGGCTATATGTAACATATAAATTGTTTAATAAGCTACCATGTGTAAACAAACATTGTTTGGAGTATCTTGTGGGTATGCATCGTGCATGCAGGAATGAATGGTGTTATATCTAGTAGTTTATTGATGAATGTTTTTGGTGTAATGGAAAGGTTGATCATTATATGGTTTTTTTAAATGACACATAGTGAGGATTCTTAATAGTTTTTGTTCAAAATGGAGGGGATAATTATGTGGGGGAATAAGTAGAGAGTGTTGCACTATAAGAAGTGGAGTGCAATCATAGTAGGGTTTGTTTACTTTCAAAATACATGTTCTATTTTGTTAGGATATTAAGTGACTTATTGCATCTTGTCTTATTTTAGTAAAGGGTAAATAACTTGTGTTTTTGTAACACCCTTCATGAGTCCTAGTTTTATTTCATTTTGTGACTATTACTAATTATTAAATTTGCATACATTTGTTAGAATGATCAATGAGTTATTTGGATTTATATACATGATATGGTTGTTGCTTTGCTTTAAGGCTCTCATTGACTTAGGTCAAATGTCAGGATCAACTTGAAGATAATTGTAAGGCATCTCTATTATTGAATACTAATAGTTGAGTTGCAAGTCTATGATTCATGGGACCCACATTAACCAAGGTCAAATAATGGGAGCAACATAGACGAATATTAATTGATGTTGTGTAAATCACATCGAAGAAAAGGGCTTGTGTTTGATGAAGGTGACCACCTCATCCTGGTGTTAATTAATCCTTGGGAAGGGGAAAAGACTTGGAAATTACCTACTAAAAGCATAATTACCAACATAACAAGAATTGTAATCTAAAAATGAGAACTATGGCCAAACAAAAAGTGGCGCTACCACTAGCACTCTTTTGGGGGGTGGTTAAAATTCTGACTTATTTGAAATCACAACCTTGAGAATCGATACCATTGTGGACGAAACCTTAAAATTGACCCTTAAATAAAAAGGTGATGTTACCTAGTAGCATTTGGTTTTTTTGTAGTTAAAATAATGACCCAATTGAAATCGTGGCTAGACAACTTCTACCATCATAGATAAAAGATTAAAAAGAGACTCCTAAATCATTACTTCAAAATTGTTTATTAAATTTATTTTATTTTTTATAAAAAATAAATAAATGGGAAAGAAAAAAACTCCACGAACATGTTCTTATAAAAAAAGGAAAAAAATGCATTTTTTATAAATAAATAAATAAAAACATCGTAATCCAATTTTTATTTTATTTTTTGAAAAAGTTCAAAAAACAATTAACGTTAAAAAATGAAATTTTTTTAAACCTTAAAAAAATTAAAAGAATTTTTAGAGAAAAAGAAATTAATAAAAACAAAATTTAAAAGAATTTAAAAAAAAATAATAAATAAATAAAAACAACAAAAATTCACCCAAAATACAACAAAAACACAAAAAAAAAATACAAAAAAAAATTAAAAAGTATAAACTACAAATTAAATAAATTAATTTTGTTTTCACATAAACTGGGAGATTTTTACTATAAAAAAAGGGTGTGATCGAAACCACTGAGGAGTTACAAAGTCTTACAAAATTTGGGCCAATCTGGGGCCTCAAATAAACCACTAATACAAGCTATGAATGATTGTTTCAAATACTCAAATGAAAACTTCACATAGAACAACCTCACTGAATACACCTGGAAAAAGACTTTGAGGATAAAAGTGAAGAGACACTGCATCTAAATTAGTTTGTTGGGGAAGAGCCCACCTTTTTGATTGACTTGCAGGCTTGACTTCATGTTACTATTGGTTTTGATGTTACATGTGTTTTCTTCTTCTTTCCAATTGTCGTCCAAACTTCATTTGCAGATGTTGAGGTATTTGTGATTCCTATAATTCGTGGATTGTCTTGATCTAGAGCTTCTATTTCTTCTTGATCCAGTACCTTAGCATCATCAACCTGATCTTCCCATCATGTCGATGGCTGAGGAGAGGACTAGATTCAAAGTCCCTCATTCGATATCCGAGGGGAATATGCCTCTTTCTCTAGATTTTGAATGGATTCTTGGTGCGAGTCTTGAGATAATGGAATTAGATGAAGCGAAGGATATAGCTGAGATGGATTTTCACTATCTTGAGGAAGTTGTTCGTAGTCCTTTGAGATTAATTGATTGTCGTTATTAGATCCCACCCACCAAGTGGATTTTCAAAGCTTTATATTCTTCCTAAACCCTTTGGGACAATGGGTTGCAAGATGACCTATTTTAAAACAAGATCTGCAACGTAAGGAAACTCTCTCATGGTCTAATTTCTTAAACCAAGAATGATTTTTACCAGTAAGAATAAATTATGTTGGGAATCCTTTAATGAAGTCCATTTTTATCCAAATGGATCAGACGAAACCATCTCCATTTCCTAGGGCTCGTTGTGTCGATTCTGGAAGTATGTGTTTTTCTAAAATAGACACTATATGCGAAAGTTATGGCAATATGAAATTTTTCCCAAACAGAGAGAAAATAAGTCAAAGTCAATTGGTCAAAGGTTGTACAATTGACGTGGAAGATGATGTCAGCAGTACATCATGATGACATTAGTAATACATCATGTTGACATCATCATGACATGTGGAAGCACCAAGATGTGCCACGTGTCAGTCATTTTTGTCATTTTCAAGGGTGATTTGGCCCACTAAAAAAGTGACATGTGGCACTATACAGAAGTGACATGTGGCAGTACGGATGTTGATGTGGTAGGGTGGCATGTGGCAGTATGGATGTTGACATGGCAGGGTGACATGTGGTAGTACAGATGTTGACATGGCACTGTATGGATGTTGACATGGCATTGTATGGATGATGACGTGGTATTGTACAGACGATGACGTGGCACTATACAGATAATGATGTGGTAGCTGACTGGGCATGTTGACGTGGCTAGGGCCAATGATGAGGTGACACATGGCCCAATGAGGAGGTGCAACGTGGCACCTTCTGGAAGGTCAAAGAGGTTTGGTGGTTTCCTTTAAATATGGCGGTTACCACCAAATCCAGCTAGAATCCTCCATATCTGGTGAAATCGTGCTAAGTTTAGCTAATTGTCGCTAAATTTGGCAGAGTCTGGCTTATTTAGTCGGGCACGAAAATCGAGAAAAATATTTTTTTTTACACACAATTCGAGACTATATGGACTATATGGATCTGACAGGGCGCAGCATTGGGATTTATGTTGATGGCCTGTTCATAAGTAGGTCGACTTTATATTCAAAAGTTGCATAATTTTTAGGGGATTCTGAATATGGCTTCTTTTTTTGCAGTTGAGTAGCCCAACATAAAGTGCCTCAAGAGCCCAAGATGTTGATCCAAGTATAGCCGAGTTCATACTGAAAAGTATCAGAATTACATGTTGCAACCATTGGTGATGTTTGTTTCTGTCTATAAGTTGCATATCTGAAAGGTGGTTTCAGGAGCTGTTATGTCAGCCTTTCTTGGTATTTTTTTTAAGCATTAAAGATTAATAAGAATACTTCCACTAAAGACAAAGGCCCGAAGACGTAGGAAACCTTGTCGAACTTTGTTATCAATCTTTGGCATTATGGTTTGTTGTTCTTAGTGCTTATTTTTTGTTCAACATTATTTCATTAAAATCTTCTTCTTCTCTTAATTCCTAAATGGTAAATCAACTCATGCATAAACTTAACCATATTCTTTAAAAGATCAATTTTGGATCAAGTGGTATCAGAGCAGGTTGACAATTGGTTGTTTGAGTTTGCATGATTATCGGGGAAAAGCTAAGTCATGGTGAAGGAGAGCTTGTAGAAGGATATCCTAAGATTGTATCAAGAAAGAGGACATATCAAAGTGAGAATATGGAATCGGAATCAGGACTTTCTCAAAAGGAAAGAGAGTTTCAAATAACTTTCTTTGCCATGTCAGAGATGGTAAAAGTGTTGTATGATGATTACTTGGAACAAAAGAGACCGATTCAAGGGGAATCTTCAAACAAAGACAAAAGTGAAGAAGGAGAGGACCCTCCTAAAAATCCTCCTTCACCTCCTTCATCTCCATCTTCTTCTTCTTAAATTAAAGTTCAACTTCTACCACAAGAAAACATTCTCATAAACATAAGCCTGATGTGCCATTACTTAAACTGGATGTAAAATTTGTTTTGTCTATGTATGATGGCGAAGTTAATGCTGAGAAACTTGATAACTGGGTTAGACAGATGGAGGTATATTGTAATGTGGAACAAATCAAATATGAGGCAACCAAAATTAGATTGGCATCACTTTGTCTTGAAAGAACAACTCTCATCTCGTGGAAAAGTAAGATGCAACATGGAACTCAACAAGTTTGTAAGATTTTTCCATCATGGCATGATTTTATTTCCACACTTATAAAACAGTTAAATCAATTGGGATATAAGGAAAAGGATTTAATTGAATGGCAAAGTCTTAAGTTAAGAAAAGGAATATCGGTGCAGGAATATATAAATGAATTTTGTAACATGGCTTTGATGTTAGATGTTCCATTGACTACACAAGAAACTCTTTTGAAGTATATAGGAGGTTATCCTTCTTATATTCGTAATATTGTGTTTATGTTTGAACCTAATAATGTTAATTAGGTTTATGTCCAAGAAACATATATTGAAACAGGAAAAACTAGAGTTAGTGTATTAGGGGAATCATCTTCAAAGAAAGATGGCAAAGGAAAAGGGAATGGGAAGAAAGCAAATTCAGCGACAATAAAAGAAGAGAATCTCTCTTGCAAGCATTGCAAGAAAGAAGGGCACGATGATGCACATTGTTTGAAATTGCACCTAGAGAAGAGACTGAAGTGGTTCAAAGAGAGGAAAGGGAGGAAACAAATTTCAACAACAATACGACCAATAGACTTGGGGTCAGATTCAAGTGATGATTCTAAAATCACAACAATTGGTTTTTCAGGTAAAATTGGTGATGCTTATGATTCTAGAAGTAAATTGTTTCATATAAGGGTCATAATGAAACATACTAAGATCAACACATTGATAGATAGAGGATATCAATATAACTTAATTTAAGAAGAATTGGTTAATAAATTGGGATTAAACACTAAGATGCATCACAAATCCTTGCACTAAATTGGATAAGCAAATATCACAAATTTCCCATAACAAAGCAATGTATCATAAAGTTTGTAATTACATCTAAGTATGTGGATGAAGTAATATGTAATGTGGTGCCACCGGAAACATGTGGAATGGTCTTAGGAAGCCCTTATTTATATGATTTCAAAGAAATATTATGTTTGACACACCAACTACATTGAGAGGGGGGGTTGAACAGTGTAGGGCTCTTTTTCCCAAAACTTCCCCTTCACAAACTTCTTAGTTAGCAATCACCATTTACTCATCACTTATTAATGTCATTCATAACTATTCAAATGTAAATATACATCATCAACATATATCATTAACAAGTCATCATCACAAGAAACACAAGGAACACAAGATGTATGTACAATTTTCTTTTTATTACGGACTTCAATCCCTAGATTATCAACAACAACTGAATAGAGTACAACTCTACAAGAGCACCATCTCTATAATGCAAGACTCATCTTACACACTCAACACCAACTGAGATGAGGCAACAATCCTCAACAGATGTCAATCTATCAACAGGTACGCGACCTATCAGTAGTTTAGCATGCGTATGTACGTGCCCTACCAGTGGTGCAGCTCGTGTATGTATGCACTCTGGCTTAATGCAGCTTGTGTATGCTTTTAGAAACTAGGGTTTTTGAAACTTCATCTTTCTAGCCCTTCAGACTCTTTCTCTTCTGTCACATCCACTTCTGATCTTGTCATTGTATTATCTAAACCATAACCGATCTCAACACATCTATGTTCTTCTACAACAAACTCATGCTCCTCAACCATACAATATGAATGCTACTCATCATGCACAAACCACCAATATACTATAGAAATCATATGAGTATTGAATCATAAGAGTGTTTCTCACTCCATCAACCAACACAAATCACATCACAATATCCATACCAAGAATGCCTTAAGCATTCACTACACAACAAGAAAGAGTATTCATCAAGACAACAATGTAACCATACCAAAGTTTCTATGGAAGATATGAGCCAATAGAATGCAGATCCGGAACCTGCTTCGGTCTCCAAGAGCCTATCATCAGCTCAATCACAAGTCTTCATGACTTCACTCACTGTACGCGCCTTGTCCTCATACAGCCCGCGTATGTACATGCCCTAGCTCACTGCAACCCGTGTATACCTCAAAAAATAGGTTTTATGAGCTTCCGAGACTTTTGTCGTCATGATCTCTAACTTGCTGAAACTTTGATGCGTCCATGATATCCTTCAGACGATCTCCCTCTCAGAAAAGATCTTCAATACATGCTCAAGGATGCACAAGATATCTCACAAAAGATACACAAGAGGTACTCTTCACAAGAGACCCTTGCCTCTTATTTATACTCTCCAAGTAGTTATCTTCTAGGTCACTTCTAGGTCACTTAACCCACTTCTAGGTCACTTGACCTATTTTCCTCTTTTTAGGGTTAACCACTTTCCATAAATAGAAAGTTCTCCATAACTTTATCATTTAAATGTTTCTTCTTGACTTTGTCACCTCACTTTATCATTTAAATAATCTTCTTTGATTTAGTTACTTCACTTTATTAATTAAATAATGATTTCTTCTTTTCAATCACTTT
>ML853980.1:0-11537 GCA_009831015.1 Picea engelmannii
GGAAGTTTTATGGTGATCTTGCATGGTATTCTCATGATTATTCTTGGTGCAAGTAAGTGAAATCTGCATTTTGTCATCTATTGAATGGTTCATTGCATGGTTTTATTTGCTCATACAAGATTATGAAATTGCATGGTGTATTTTGTTAGCGTCAGAAGTCACCCCTGGATTGCAGCAGGAGTAGAGCCTGACGCCCATCAGTTTATGTCACGATTTGGTTAATGGGGTGATCAAATGGAAGTTAACTCAGGACGATGTGGTTCTAACTCCGAAACTAGGCCGGGCATGCATGAGCGGGTGAGGTCTTAATCAAACTTCAGACAGTGAGTCGTAGTAAGGGTGAGTGGGGGGAAGACTTGTATGAGAGAAAAGCAGAGGTCTGTCGTAAACATCAGGTTTCTAACAAACTGTAGAAGAAGGCATCCAAACGCAAGATCTTCTTACATTCAAACACAAAACTAGAGAATACAAGAATGCAACAATAAATCCTTTATCATAACATAATTGCAATAATTCGCATGAATCAGTCATTAACGAACTCTCTTAGCATGAGATGAAAATTAGATGGAATAAGAAAGACTGTCTGTCATATAACAAGAAATCTCGCATACAGCTGCATAACCAGAAAGCTAGAATGTCTGTTAAAACTTTACAGTCGGGAGCTTACCTCAACCATCGACCTTTACAAAAATGGCGAAAACGCCTACATATACTCAAAAACCATAACAACAGCAAAAACAAGACGCTGCATTAAAGAATTGCGTCTGCATGGCTTCTGACAGCCTGCCCATGCAGACTCAGGATGATCGTGCGCCTATGACAGACGCCATCAGATTTCGGATTGTCCTTCTGCAGGTGAGTCGACGTGAATTAGTCATTTGCCGGACCTTCCTTTTATGGCGGAGTTGATATTCAACCGCCAACAACTGCCGCAATAACTGCTTTTTGGGATCGGGGACGGCCTCAATCAACTCTTCCTTCTGGGACGTGGAGGTCTCCTAATGGTGCCACCTGGATCAGCCGAACGGTTTTTCTTTGGATGCTACTTCGCTGGACTGCTGCGAGGGACCCCTATGGCTGATGTGGACGAGGGTGTGACGGGGGTTAAAGGCGTGAACATTGTGGAGGTGATGGAGAAGAAACGGGAGCTGTGACATTAGTTGAGGAACGCCACGCGGTTTGAATAGGACAGAGGAGGAAGGAGCATGGAGTGCGGGAGTACAGGAGGAGGTGACTGGGAGTGAGAGGGACACATGGCAGGAGACGAGAGGACGACGAGCTGAGGCGGTGTCATGTGGATGGACAGAGGGAAGTTGGACAGATGACAGAGGAAGAGGGAGGCGGTAGGTGGAGAACAGGTGGCAACGGGGAGGACGATACCAAAGGTGACACGATAGGCAAGGTACCCCACAATAATAACACACCATTCTGGACCCCCCCTCTTTCATTAAAGACAGGGTGGCAAAGGGGGGCCGGAAAGGCTTGAGCATCGTTGATCTAGGTGCTCCGATCCTGACCTTTGAAGAGTTGCGTGTTTGATTTCGGACCCCCCCCGATTAAAGGCAAAAAGGCAAGGGGGGTCCGGAATGAAGCCTCAGCCGCTGATTTAGGCGCTCAGATCCTGACCTTTTAAGAGTTGCGCACTCGATTCTGGACCCCCCCTCCGCTTAAAGGTAGAATGGCGAGGGGCCTCCGGAATCCGCTCCTGACCGTAGATCTGAGCGCGCAGATCCTGGCCGCCCAGATCCATGCCCCCTTTAAGTCCAATGCGCTCGAGTTTCATCGATGGATGGACGACTGAGATGACTTCGGTGCTTTCACTATGAAAATCCCGAAAGGCCCCACCTGTGGCTCAGATCTTGCGCCGCATGTCCTTCAAATGAACGAACGAGATGGCTTTGTCATTAAAAGGGGGCTACCTCCATTCCCGGGCTCGCTTAACGTGACCTGGCGCTAGGACCGTGGGCTCGGCTTTGAAGGGCGCTTATCGGCATTTCGGGGTTCAGGGTTTCGAGATGTAAAATGATGAGGAGCTCTTACCCCTCGAATCCTCGAATGCCGACATGACATGATCGTGCACCACGTGTCCTTTTGGATGGACGGTCGAGATCCTTCATGAATGTATATAGACGCTACCTATCGCGCTAATCCCGACGCAACTCCGCTAACCGCGATTTCCCGCCGACCGTCGATCTGCTTTTATAGATGAATCCGGGCCGTTGACAACGTAATTTCGCCCGCTCACTTGATTTTTAGCCTGAAATGGGGCTTTACGTGCTACGCTTGGGCGTTCTTCGTGCAACCTACAGACTTGGATGTTCTCAGGCCCAAGACAAGAAATGTCGCTAACATATTTAATGCTTGAAGTAAGAAACTTAAGTTGCTACTTTCTTACTTTTCATTTGCCAAGCTTTTCATTGGATTGATCTAGTAACTAGTGAAACCCTAGAGCCCTAAATTGCTAGCACTCTAAGGGTTTGGACTTAGTTATTGTTGCACAAGTTTTACTCCATAAAAAAGCCTAAGGAGAGCAAGGTGCTAGGGCCTAGAGTTGCCTACACCCTAGCATCTTGTCTTTTGAGGTCAAGTCCTAGGAGGACTTAAAGTTACTACTTCTCCTATGCTTTTTCCCTCTTAGACTTTTGTGCATCATCATCATTAATTTACAGCCCCGCCCTCCTTGACTCCATTACCCTTGAAGGCACTGTTATCGCACAATCTGTACTTGCCCAAAGCCCAAGGCAAGTAAGGGAGGTAACAAACAGGTATCCTATCACTGTCACCTTAATAGGAAATCCCCACTTTCTAGGGATAGGTAAGGTCTACCCCAGGGGAGGAGTCCTCAGTAACCTAAAGGGCTGGAAAATTAGGGTTATGTTCAAGATATATTTTCCCCTCTTACTAGTTACCAAAGTCACTCAATCTGTGTCCCAAAGATGAGGTTAATAAAGTGCTTGATGTACCTGCTCGAGACAAGAAAATATAGCATGCATATACAATGATTCCAAATACAAATATGATAATAACACCTCAAGAGACAATGGATAGTGACAATAAGTGCTAGCTGATATAAGTTTGCAACAATTAGTAAGTTTACAATAGCAATTGATAAAATGTAACAAATGCAACAAATACTACTCAGAATTGCTTGAAAAGACAGTAAAAAGATAACATTTATTAAGCAGAATGATAATCAGATGTCATAAGCTAAGTCACCAAACACGTGGACATGGGACACGGAGGATACGGAAATACGAGTATCCGACACGAGCACGGCGACCCTCGGAAACAGGACACAGAGGACACGTTTATATTATATATATATATTAAATATATATATTTAAACAAATTATATATATGATTTTTTTTTAAATTACACATACAAAAATGAAATATAGACATAAAGATTCATGTTTTGTTAGAAACTAGAAGATTTACATGATACAAAATATGTAACATACTACATTGTAACATCAATGATGATCAAATGACAAACACTGTACACACAAGAAATTAGAATCATAAGCTGCATCATTCTCAATCTCATTAAGTCATCAAAATCAAAATGTATTACAATGTAGATAGACACTGAGTTAGAGTCACTGATACTATAGGTGGGAATGCCAATGACAAATACAAGATAGCCATAGGGTAGATACTAGAACTGTAGATGGAAGAATCTCATAGCTCATGAGTCGTGACTGTCAGTAGTCCTCCATGTCATAATCATCAAAATTGGCATCACTACCACTGCTCTCTCCTCCATCCTCCTCCTCCTCCCCTATATCCAATGCAATCTGTGCATTTGTTGATGTGGACTCTGGAGGATGAACCCTCAAGAGGATCACCATCATCAAAAGTGACCGGCTCTAGCACTAGTTCATTAAGATCCAAGTTAGCTAATGCCAACTCAACAATGTTGTTCAAACCCATATCATCATGAAACACATCCCACATCTTTGTCTTTCCCTTCAACCACTCTTCTCTTTTCCTGTATATAAGACGGAGGTTGGTGTGTGTTATCGCGCAGTTTGTATTTTAGGTCACAGGCTATAGGGTAGTGGACAAACTGGCGTAACAGGAACCTTCCCCACCCAATGTCACCTCGATGGGGAGGTTCTTTCTGTTTAGGGAGGTTAGCCCAGGGGAGACGTCCCCAACAACCTGGGGTTAGAAGAGGCAAAGGATACAAGGTCAAATGTTAAGATTTCCCTCCTCACAGGTTACCACCAGTATTAGATAATCCGGCTAATCAGCCAATAAAGAAGTGAAGTCCCTGTTGAGAATACCTGCCCGGAAGAAGACAATAACAACACAATATATATATATTTGCAGGTTATAATTCAAAGGGTTAATACTTCTTAACTATCTGATTTCATTCAATAAGCAAAGTATAGATAAGATGAGATCAACGTTTTACTAATTAGCCAATGAAAAGTCACCAATTCATCAATATCTATCAAAAAATGACCAAGCCTATAGTATATCCAATCAACAATTGCTCAATAAATGCTTGACGTCATCATTTAATTGCTTATTTACTAGTCAAAAAGCTTGCTGCGTCAAGTATGACGTCAGCCTAGGTTGGTAGCGTTAGGGTTAGTTAGGGTTTTGAAAATTAAAAGTTTGAAAGATGATTTTATACACAAAAAGCTCAATGTTGGAGAAATTATCAGTGCCTTAGGGTAAATGGAGTCAAAGCAAGGGCAAAAGTCTCGGGAGGATTCAAACTTAGAGAATGGAAGGTAGGGTTCCAAGGTGCTGCAATGGCAGGGCCCTAGAATCAAAACCCTAGGGGAAGGAGGCTCACTCCGGTGTTGCTTAAGCAAGGCCTCGTGCTCCTTCCTCCTTCTCTAAATACCCTTGGCAAAACGGCTAGCTTCAAAGTACAAGTTTAAGGGAAAAGGTGTTGCAAAGGCAAGGCCTTTAAACCCTAGGAGGTGAAACCCTAGGTGTAGTCTAACTAGGCCTAGGACGTCTCCTCTTTTCAACCTATAACTCAACGCTAGCTCAGAGAAAAAAAGAAAAGTGTAGCAACGGCTAGGCTATATCTTCTTTTTTCAATGGCTGAAAACTATTTCTCATCATAGGGACATATAGCAATGACCTACTAGTGTGCTTGCTACCTAGGGTTTCAAGATTTAGCAATGTAATACCAAAATGTAAGAAATTAAGCCTACAACCATTCACTTAAGAAGTTTTGCATGAAAAATTCACTTACATATCATGAAGAAAGCATAATCAAACCTTAGTTGTAAACCTTCCATGAGAGAAACACCATAAATGCCAAGAGAAATCCTCCAAGAAGAGTTGTGCCTCACTTAAAACACCAAGAGCACCAAGCTAGGGTGCAAGTTTGAGATCTCACAAGAGAGTGAGTTGTGTTATGTTCAAATGAGGGAAAAACATCCTCAATATATACCAATCCATGACCTTTTAATTACAAAATAGGTCAATAAAACAGCCGACAAGGCTGACTACAAAAATTATGTTGTTTTTACATTAACTGCTAGATAAATGACATAAAATGAGCAAAAGGTGGGACATCAAGCCCTTCTGAGGGAGACGTTGGCCCTTTTTGGGCATATCCAACATCCAGAAACCAGACGTTAGCTCCTTTTGGGGCTCCTCCAAGCTGCCACACGTGCCAATAACCTCATCACATTGCCACCCGCTCAGGGTAACGTCCAGATCTCCTAGGTGACGTCCTGTCCATCAAGAGGAAAACGTTCCATCTGAAGTGGGTGATCCCCCCTAGGCTGGGCTCTGCCAAAGTGTCCTGGGTGGAACATCCTTCTTTCTTCATGTGCAAAGGCTCGTCATAACACTGTCCTGTCTCTGCCATCCCAGCAACCATCTGATGGACTCTTCAGCCCCATGGAGGTCTGAGCTAATCATCTCCCCATGTGTACCGGTCCACTGGTACCTGTCCGTCGGGCATGGTCCTGCACATCAAAAACTTCGCCCTTCATGGGCTCATTAGTCCTCGGGATCATAGCAATGTCAATCATATTTCATCATTAAATTCATCAAATACATGCACAAGACCCCTAGCATATCCTCTAATAGCTCAAAGATATTACACTGATCTACTATACAAAGTTGAAGAAATAGACAGAATAACCTATTGGGCCAGTATCCATAAGAAGAAGAAAGTTTCCAAAGAAGATTATTCAAGCCATGTAACATGAAGTGATATGGTCTAAGGATGTCCAGTCATAGTGAAGACCAGGGGTAGGTATTGTCCGTGGGTGCCTTTGTAGGAGGCGAGCTGTACCTGTCATGGATGCAGTTTTTTCCAAGCCCTTTATATGCCTTTATTCTTTCTTTTTTGTTTCAAGGTTTGACCAGAGGACACTGCCTTGGCATGGTGACCAGAGCTGACAGTGTTACCCACGAGTATTTTCGCAGAAATGATAAGGCTGGCTCGTGATGAGACCCCCTTTCCCTTGGCCATGCAACTAAGGGTCATTGCTCTGGCGTGGTGACTAGATGATGGCAATGTCATACTAACATAATGGGCTGGCTCATGATGAGACCTCCCATCCTCTTGGCTAGGCCTTGTTTTTTTTTTTTATTATTATTTTTCTTTGGGTCCCTTTTGTTTCTTATCGAGAGGCCTTTTATTGCCTTCTTAGGGATCCCTGGGCGAAGCATCTCTAGGTTTTATTTCCTATGGCTTTTATCTTTTACCAGCTGCTTTTACCCCCTGGGCCTTTAGCCCCTTCTTCCCACTGGACGAAGTGTAACCCCTCAAATAGGTCATCCTAATGGCTGGACTAGGGGAATGGGATGGATGTATGGGAGATAAGATGTAAAGTGATTGTATGGTGGGAGCGGACGATGGCTCTTCAAATCCCCCCTGGTGGCTAACCAAAACCCATGGATACAAGCTTGCTAGGGCACCCCGTTAATCACCCAAACAATGGTCAAGTGGGTTAGTGTAAGATCCAAGCAGTTGTCAGAAATGTAAGGAACTTGATGCATATATAAGAAAGTTATAATGATCAAACATGACACATACCATGATACCTGGACCAATTACCTCATGGGGCAAGAGTCTTCTCTGATGCAAGTCCAAGCCGATGGCGATGGATGCTGCTGCTGCTAACAGGACAGATCTGGCGAAGAAGAAGAAGAAGAAGGAGCCCTCCAGGGCCATGCTCAGGTCAATCCTGCTCTCGGTACTCCATGTCTAGGACCTGTGGGCCTCGAGACATGATCTCCTAGTTAATCCCTAGAAATCGGGGATAACAGTGTGCACATACACCACTAAGTCACCTGACACGATGACAAAGAGAAGAGTTCAATAGAAGAGTTTATACTTGAGTGAAGGGTACATTTTTACTAGGGTCGTGACAAAAGAGTTCAACAACCAATGATACCCGGACTCATTACCTCATGGAGCAAGACTTACTGCTACTTCAGGACCAGGCTGGTGGGATGGATACTGTTGTCGCTGATAAATGGACCGCACTGAAGAAAAGAGGGGCCCTCCGGGGCCATGCTTAAGTCGTCCGGCTCTCGGTACTCCATGTCTAGGACCTGTGGGCCTCGAGACGTGATCTCCTTAGTTATCCCTAGGCTAGGGGATAACAAGCACTAGTCCTCTTCTCTTACTTCTTGACAAGAGTCAACTCAAACTTCTTCACTTCATACTCAAACTCTTTCACTTCATACTCTACTGATTTGCTAACCTAGTCTAGAAATACTAAAAACTAATTTACTGCTGTCATAATCACTGCTACAGCCATCATTTTGCAGCTTATATTAGCCTACTAACCATCTAAGTCATCCCAAAATTTGTATAAGGCAAGATACTATTGATAAGTGTTAAAGTGTATGTTTAAAATCCTTTTTAAGAGTGCAAATTCGGAAGCTTTTATCGCTGTCATAGCTGCTGTTGCAGCCCCTAACAGCCCAAAATTCATCCATAAAACCATTGGGAACTTGTACTAAGCAAACCATAATCATTGGGTATTGAAGTAGTGTCTTATTGCTTTATTATAGTGCTTTTCTGAAGTGGTTTCCATTGCTGTCATCATCGTTAATTAATGCTGTTATAAATGTTTGGACAGCCATTTAAGTCATTTATTGACTTGTATTTATCTTGAAAAGTGTGTGTGACAAACCATTATCAAGTTTGCAAGACTATTGTATCTCTTCCTTGTCATTATAACTTGCACCTTTCAAGTTACATTGCTGCTACTGTAATCTCACTTTCATTGTATTGTAATTTGTTCATGCAACACATACTTTGTTTAAGAAGTCATTGATTATAACTGTTGCTACTAATGTTTGATGTTTCATTGGTAAAGGGCATGTACAAACCCATTCTCATTTCCCTTGTCCTTTTAAACTTCACCAAAGTGACTTCTTCTGCTGAGTGACCTAGAGAGAGGGGTGGGTTTTCATCATATCTTTTTGCCCTTCATCAACCAGCTAGGTCCTGGGACGTCTCCCTTGGAATGAGGTTTTCCTCCTCCTAAAGAGAAAGAGGTACCCTATTGGGGTGACAATGATAGGGTTACCTCCGTGTTACGTCAATCTAGGCCTACTTGCCTTTAGGCTTTGGGCAAGTATAGATTGTGCGATAACATGCATGATTCATATGACTTATGGACCCTTAGAGGGTGTATTTTCTTATCTTTGTAGGACCTTGCCTAGTGAAAGTCATTCATGAAGGGACTAAGCCACTTCGACCTTCATAGGGGCATGAAAGCCTATTGGATGGATGTTGCACCCCATACATTAGAGGTCTATGATGATGAGCGTTGCACCTTGGATGACATCTCTAACACATGAACGAGACCTGGAACCATGAAGAGGAGATGACGTCACCCTCCTATGCCCAAACGTCCCTCTCTTGCAGCATGACGTCACATATTGAGGAGATCGTTGGGTGTATTTTAAGCACTTGGTCAGTGTTCCATGAAGAGGGAGTGTTTTAGGAAGCGGGAGCGTGTGAAGTGTCATTTTCCAAAAATCCTCTGAAGCGAAGCGTCTCGGAAGCGTGTGTTATATATAATATATATATTTATATGTATTGTGTTTATATTCAAAAAAACATGTAAAAAGACAAATTAGTTGCAAAATATATGAAAACATGCATATTTGTACATCAATATAGATAGAAATGGGATCCATACCACATAGTACATCAATGATTGTTGAAATTAGTGTAGTTGCAAGAGCCATTCTCCGGGAGGATGGCATAAGACCCTAGTTGAGATCTAGGGCCCCCAGTACACTCCTGGGGTTTTTGGTTTGGGACCTGTTATTCCCCCTTTAGGGATAACTAAGGATATTATGTCTTGAGGCCCACAGGTCCTAGAAATGGAGTACCGAGAGCCAGATTGACTTGAGCATGGCCCTGGAGGGCCCATCTTTTCTTCCTTCAAGGCCTCCACTTTGTCAGCAACAACAACATCCATCACCTCGGCTTGGTCCTGTAACAGAAGTGGGTCTTGCTCCATGAGGTAATGAGTCCGGGTATCATGGTATGTGTCACTCTGATCCTCAAAACCTTTGAATATGTGCATTTAATTCTTTTTGTTTCTAAGGAGTGCTTGGATCTTATACTTATCCATTTGACCATGTCTGGGGGGGACTGACAGGATGCCCTAGTAAGCTTGTGCCCATAGGTTTTGAGTTGCCACTGGGGGGATTTATGAATAGTCATCGTCTGCTCCCGTCATACTTACCACTTTCCATCTTATTTCCTGCTCATCCATGCCTTCACACTGGTCTGGGCATTGGGTTGGCCAATCATTTCAGGGTTGCACCTTACCTTGTGGGAAGAAGGGGCTAAAGGCCCAGAGGGTAAAAGCAGTTGGAAAAAGATAAAAGCCTTAAAATAAAATCTCGAGATGCTTCGCCCAGGGATCCCCGAGAAAACAGTAAAGGCTTCTCAACAAGAAATAGAGGGACCCATAAAAAATAATAAAACAAGACCTAGACAGAGGATAGGGGGTCTCATCACGAGCTAGCTTATTAGGTCCATGGGCACCTAGCGGTATGACACTACTAGCAGCTGGTTACCACGCCAGGGTAGTGGCTCTTGGTGGCATAGCCAAGAGAAAGGGGGTCTCATCACGAGCCAACATTCTCATTTCCGTGCAAGTGCTTGTGGGTAACATTGCCACCACTGGTCACCACGCCAAGGCAGTGTCCCCTGATTAGCTTCTTGAAGAAAAAACAATAAAGAACAAAATATAAAAAGGCGTGAATGGGCTTGGAAACATTTGCATCCAGGACAGGTGCACCTCACCTTCTACAGAGGCAACCACAGGTAAGCCACTGTATTTCCCTGCTATCACTGCACCCCTTGCTCAGACATCCCTTATCCACCTCATCCACCAACATGACTTGGATTTGATTTTCTTGGGAACATCCCACATCCAGTGATCACTAGCCCAATAGGATGCCCTGTCACTTTCCCCAAACTTGGCTTGTAGATTTGTGTAACGTCTTTGAGCATTTGACTGAGTAAAAGGGGTTTTATGCACATGTTTAATAATATTGATGATTAGATGTGATTGACATAGCTATGATCCCTGTGACTTATGAGCCCGTGGAGGGCGTATCTGTTAATGTGCAGGATCATACGCGACAAAAAGGTACCATATTGGACAGGTACACATGGGGAGATGATTAGTTCGGACCTCCATGGGGCTGAAGAGCCCACCAGATGGATGCTGAGACCCCAACAGGGGGCAGAGACAGGACAAAGTGTTTGCACCAGAGAAGAGCAGAACGTTCCACCAGAGGCAACTGAGCAGACCTGTACCCAGGGGGGTTGTGCCTTCTCCATTGACACATTGGCCTTGGAAGGCCTATGACGTCACCTATGACCCCTAGGACGTCATCCAACATCTATGGACGTTTTGGCGGCATTTGTGGCAGTGGTAGCACGTGTGACAGCTTGGAGAGGCCCAAGGAGGGCTAACGTTTTGCTCCAGGAGGCCATTGCTGCCCTAAAAAGGGCTAACGTCACCCTAGAAAGGGCACGACGTCTTACTTTTGCTTGATTAGGGTTTAATTTATGACATTTAATGTAAAAACAATATTATTATGTATTTTGGACTTGTCGGCCTATTGTGACCTAAATTTTAAATCAAGGTCATTGCTATTGTATAAATAGAGAGCTAAAACTCTCTTATTTTCATTATCTTTCACTCACACATAGTGAGGTCTGAAATTTACGCTCTCCTTTAGGGTTTTTGGCTGAAAATTGATGCGCACTTGTTGAAGGAGACTATTTTTGGACTACTTTGGCATTTCTCCTTGGTGGAAGGTTTACAACTAGGGTTTGGCTACTTGAATTATTGGTTAATGTAAGTGAATTTCTGCAACACTTCTTTATTGAATGGTTATAGTATTGTTTACTTGCATTTTGTTATTATAATTTGCTGGATTAAACCCTAGGTGATAAGCACATGTTGGTGTCCTTCTCTCATGTCCCTATCAAGTTAAGAGCTATTTTGATTTGCTGAAATTAGATAGAGCCTTGCCATAGCAACACTCTACTCTTCTAG
>ML853984.1:0-15306 GCA_009831015.1 Picea engelmannii
TTTCTTTGCCAGCAATTTCATTGTTGTATACAGCGAATTTAACCATTAAATGCTTTGCATTTGTTGTATATTTACTCAGCCATTTCATTTTTATTTTCCAACAAATTCATTGTTGTATACAACTGAAATAAATAGTAAATGATATGCGATTGTTTGTATATTTACTCAACCAATTTGTTTTTAATTTTCCAGTGATTTCATTGCCTTGTACAGCGAAAATAACCATTAAAATTGCCCAGCGCCCTTGCTGCCTTTTTCTCTATGATTGGATACCCAGGGCATTCTCTCTCTCTCTCTCTCTCTCTCTCTCTCTCTCTCTCTCTCTCTCTCTCTCTCTCTCTCTCTCTACTTGGCATTTGCATGTAACCTCTGCGTGCAATCCAAGAAAAACAAAACCTTTAATATAGTAACCTCGAGTTAGACCATGGAAAACACATGTTTTTATCAACTCAAGAATATTAATTAACTTAATAAGGATGTTGATGTGTAGCTATAGAATTTATATTATTTAATGTAATCCATAATTTTGACTAACACAATTGGATTCTAGTCAATGATATTATGCATAGTCAAGCTACATGAAGAGTTGTCTTATTATGAAGATTGAAGCACTTGATAGTTGATTTGTAATTATTTTTCTCTTGCATCCTTTAAAAATCGGTGGATTATTCTCTGCGCCCTTAGAAAAATGACTGACAGATGATTGATTAAGCATTTAGGATCGCTTGCGCCCTTGAATAAAGTTGAAGCATGGTTGGTTAATAGTTTGATTCTCTTGCGCATTGAATATTACTGACAAGGAATGATTACGTTAATGATTGAATTCACACACTGATTAATGTTATGCATTGTTACACAAGTGGTTAGATTTCTAGCACACCATGAAATCCAATGTAAAGAATGATTGTGTTAGTTATTTACTTCTTGCGCAATAAAAATTTATTGTAAGGAATGATTATTATTGATATTATATTTCTCGCGCGCCTGGAATAAAAGTGGAATTTTATGTTGACTACATTGTGCCTTGATTATATGATGATTAGCATTGATTTACTTTTCGTTTGCGCCCTAATTTAATTAACAATTATTACTTGCGCCTTTAATTTTGTTAATGTATGATGGATTAATAACTAGTTTTCTATTGCGCCATTGAATATGATGTTTCCTTATTGGATTAGAATTTGGTTACTATTGTGCCTTTAATATTATTGAAGTATGATTGATTTATTAATTGTATTCTCTTGCGACCTCTGAAATAAAATCGATATCTCTTGCTTCTTGAATTGTTGATGTGTAAATGATGGATTAATTGAATAGAATGCTTATGCACAGATCAATAATATGATGTATGACTAGTTGAGGAATTAGACTTATTGCGCGCACTGGATTATAATCTAATGTATGGTTTTAGATGTTAGTCTTCTTACGCGAAATGAAAATTTATTATGAAGGATGATTGCATATTGTGAATGGGATTTGCACCACGAATACAACGGATAAATTCTTTTAAGCCTTGGATTTAATATGGTCTATGATATGTTATGTGAATGATTACTCGCGTTCCATGTCTAATTGTGGATTAGGATTGATGGATTGATGAAATTGATTGTCGTTGATGTTATTGATTTAGCATAGTAAGTTGGGAATTGAATGTGTTAGTGGGATGTAAACACCTCCTTGTTCCTCATAATAGTGACCAGCCCTGAGACCTTAAATGGTTAAAATCAATTGGAACCTGGGATTGAGCATTGCTTATGTGTCCTGGAGGTCCTAACCTTGCAGGGCAGGTTGGACAGGTAGTCATTTTATAATCTTTATATGATTGAATGTTGTTGTAATTTGCTTCAACCTTTTATGATGTGCTAATCTGCTATGCTCTATATGTTTATGTGTCGCTATCCTTCATTGACGCATTGATTGCATCATTAGTAATTTCCATGATGAGTAATGGGTACTTCTTTAATTATGATGTTGTGAATAGGCACTACCATGATCCTGTGTTGATGTTAATTTATTAATGAAAAAAAAATACCTTTTGTTCTTCGAATTTTCTTAGGCGTAACACAGGGATGTTACATATGGTATCAGAGTGGGTTCAAGGTAATAATGAATAGAGGACATCAATGAGGTAGACGACATGGTGTTAGGGGAGGAGGTGAAATGCCTCCAGAAGTGCAAGCACCCTAGGGGTATAACCCCCAAGGGGAAGAACAAGTCTTGGGCAGGAGTCGATTGTTGTAAGAAATGTGGATGGTATGACAAGGTCCTTCTAGGGAAATGTCAGAGGCCTTGATTAACTATCTAGAAGATATGAGGCAAGGGTTCTTGTACACCTTGAGGGTTCACAGTGCACCCCATCCGGTACTGGTAGCATTCATCGAGAACTCGAGAAGGTAAATTTCCTCGATTTCTTGGGTGCCACGGATGACGCAGCCACCAAGGCATGGTTGGAGAACATGGAAAAGTGCTTCACACTTTGTGACTATACCTCCAACATGAAATTTTTCATGGGGGTCTTTCATCTAAAGGGGAGCACTCTTCTATGGTGGAAGACATTCCTGCCACAACTAAATGTAATCGTTGAAGACATGTCATGGGAATTATTTGAGCAGCAGTTTCGGGAGAGGTATTTTTTTGAGGAATTCACTGACCACCAGCTCAATGAGTTCAACGCCTTACAACAGTACAGTCATACGGTGCCTGAGTATGAGGCTCATCTCATGGAGTTGCTTAGGTATGCTCCACATATGAACACCGAAAAGATTAAGGACAACAAGTTTGTGATGGAATTAAACATCATCATACATGTGAATGTGAGGATCTTAATGCCTCAGACGCTGCACAATGTAGTCTAGAAGGCCCTCATAGTTGAGGAAGAGATGATCGGTGAGGATCAAGGCAGGACTCATGCGAGACTGACAGGACATGTGACATCTGGTGCGCAACAACATCAGACTCTAGCTAGAATTTCTTCAAGGTATTGGGATACCTTGAGAGGATCTATGTTCACGACACCTCAACAACTGGATCCTCGGTGGGGAACTCCCCATAGAGTACAATCACATCAGCAGCAGCATCCATTAGGCCTGTTTAGCAGAATAGACTAGGGTTTCAGGCTGGTGGGCCAACAACTTCTACTTCGTGGACCATGAGTACTGGACCAAACATCGGATGTTGGACATGTGGAGAGACACTTTACCAGCGTGACTGTCTGTTTAAGAGGGCTAGAGAAGTTGGATCAAAAGGACCCACTATAGTTGGATATTGGTCGAGGCCAACAGGATTCACGTAGAATTGAATAAATGTCAGGCCGAGCACCAGTCCATTGTGCTCGAGATATCAGTCACAATGGTCAACCAAAATTTTGGTTTTGGATTGAACTAGGTACTACAAAGGAGCATGTGCAAGGATGCAAGTCATATGAATTATTAGCATTGAATGAAAAGGGTGTGGCGGAAGGATTAGAAAACCTTCCGGTAGTATGAGAGTTGCGGATGATTTCCCAGAAGAGTTACTAGGTTTTTCGCCTGAAGCAAAGATGGAATTTACCATCGATGTAAAACGCGGAACTAAAACGATAGCAAGAACACATTATCGGATGTCGACCCCTGAGCCACAAGAGTTGAAAATGAAACTGAAGGAGTTGTTGGGCCTAGGACTTACGTCCAAGTGTTTCACCTTGGGGTGTGCCTATTATTTTCATATGGAAAAAGGATGGGTCATGGAAAATCTGCATTGACTACCATCAATTGAACAAGGAAACGATCAAGAACTGGTATTCATTGCCAATAATAGAAGATTTTTTTGATCAAATGAAAGGCGTGACGGTATTATCAAGGATCAAATTGAGATCAGGATATCACCAGTTATGGATAAAATAGGAAGACATTCCTAAGATCGCATTCAAGATGAGGTTTGGGCATTACGAGTTTACCATTTTATCATTTGGACTGACAAACGCCCCAAGGGTATTCATGAGCTTGATGAATGGGGTGTTCCGTGAATACTTGGAAAAGTTTTTTCAAGTATTCATTGATGAAATATTGATATATTCTCAGATGATGGCAGAACATGGAAAACATTGTGCTTGGTACTACAGTGTTTACGAGAAAACAAGTTATATGGGAAAATGTCAAAGTGCTCTTTTTAATCAATCGATGATTCATTATTTAGGGCATGTTATCTCTGGAGGAGGTATCATTGTGGATCCAACGAAGCTGGAGGCTATTAGAGAATGTCTTGCACCGACGAATGTACCCAAAGTATGTAGCTTCATGGGTTTAGTGGGATATTATCAATGGTTCGTCGAAGGTTTTCAAAGATAGCAAATCCGATTATGGAATTGTAGAAGAGAAACAAGAAGTTTGTATGGACCAATAAATGCACAAAATCATTTCAAAGTCTCAAGGAGATGTTGACAACAATGTCAGTACTAAAAGTCCCTGACATTGATGAGGACTTATGGGTATGCACAGACGCATACGAGGAAGGCTTTGGTGGAGTCTTGATGAAATATGGTCGAGTGATTGCTTACATCTCAAGGAAGTTAAGAAAGCATGAGGATAAATACACAACGCACAATTTGGAGTTATTGGCCATTGTGTATGCCCTGAGAGTATGGAGGCACTACCTGATTGGATGAAAATTCGAACTGAAAACTGACCACTGTAGTTTGTAGCACATTTTTACACAAAGTGACTTGAATGCGCAATAAAGGCATTGGTCATAACTTCTTAGAGAGTACGAGTTTGAGATTAAATACATAAAATGGACAATGAACAGAGTGGCAGATGCGTTGAGTCAAAGACCACGCATATTTTTGGTGATACCTCTTCATATGAATCTTCGAGAAAATATTCTAACTATACAATGCGACGAGGACTGGTATAAAGAGGTTAAGGAAAATATTGGATAAGATACCATGTTGGTACAAATATTTGTGGGATTTATTGTGGACAGTGACGGATTAATGAGATATAATAATTGGATTTACATACCACCCAACGACGACTTGAGAATTCCAATCTTAAATAAATCTCATAGACCAGTGTGCATGGCTCACCCAAAAGTCACAAAGATCAGGGAAGACCTTAAATCCGTATTCTTCTGGAAAGGAATGAAGGCGAACATACTCAACTACATGGAGAGATGTCTAGAATGTCAGCAGGTGAAGGTTGAACATAGATATCCAACAGGATTACTACAGCCACATGTTATTCTGAAATCGAAATAGGATGTCATTTTGATGGAATTCATTGTTGGATTGTCGTTGACGGTAAGGAGGGACGAGTCAATTTTTTTGGTATTTTACACTCTAACGAAGGGTGCACATTTTATCCATGTGCGTACAATGTATCAGGTGCTAGACATAGCTAGAGTTTTCATCAGCGAGATTGTGAGATTGCATGGCGTGCCTAAGAGGATCATATTCGATCATGGATCGGTGTTTACAGGACGATTTTAGACTATTTTATCAGAGGCCTTGGTAACCCAACTTAACTTTAGTACAACTTATCACCTAGAGATAAATGGAAAGACAGAAGGAACGAACCAAATCTTGGAAGATATGTTGTGTATGTACGTGATGGACCAATAAAAGAGTTGGGAGGAGTTCTTGCCACTTGTATAGTTTGGATATAACAATATCTATCAAAGCACCATTAATATCGTTCCATTTGAGTTTCTTTATAGGAAATCGTGTCGAACGCCTTTGAGTTGGGACCGACTTCAGGATAGGGTATTGGTAGGACCAAAATCGATCCAAGAAATGGAAGAACAAATGAAAACGATAAGACAAAGGCTCAAGGAAGCGCAAGATCGACAGAAGAGTTATGTCGATGCGCATCATGTTGACCGTAGTTATGAAGTTGGGGATCGAGTCTTCTTGCGGGTGAAACTATACAAGAGTTCAATCAAGTTTGGAAAGGGAGCTAAACTCTCTCCTAGGCTTGTGGGACCTTTCAAAGTTGTGGAAAATAAAGGGTTTGTGGCCTATCGACTAGCCTTGTCTAATTATTTGAGGCGTATGCACAATGTTTTACATGTATATATTTTGAGACATTATGTTAGTGATCCTACACATGTGATTGACATGAGTTCTTTGCAGCTGTCAGACGAGGGTGCACTCACGGCGGAGCCAATCCTCATTTTGTAACATCTCATTCAACAGCTACGGCGTCGACCATTCGATCAGGTCAAGATACAGTGGGACAGTTATAGTTGACACTCGGCTACCTGGGAGGATCCATATGATATGGGCCAGCAGTTTCCATTTTTGTTTGATAGTTGGACATATTAGATCTTGTAAGATATTTATTTATTGCACCTATCCTGTGAAACTTCAGGAAAAAGTTTAAAACAAGAGGGGGTGTATGTAACATCCTGCTCTTGCACACATATGATTTGACTTATTCTTTGAGGACACTTGTGTGCAAGTGATCCAGTTTTGTATATGGTTGTATGTTTCTCTTATGGATTCTGATGATGATGCTTATGGATTATAATGTTATGGTATTCAATTCCTATGTATAGACAGGTGATATTGACAGGTTTCTCCTTAGTGTGCAGGACACTTGACAGATTGAGGATGTCGACGATATCAATGGACCTCCTTGGACTCTGGATCGAGTCAAGGAGTGGACTGTATGCATTTTGGGTATTTTTATTTATGCATATGTAACATATGATCGGGTATATTATGATGTTGTTTATGGATTGTTGATAGTGTTTTGTTGATGGATGTAGGTTGAATATTTCTTGTTGACCAGACTCACATAAGGAGTAAAGGGGCCATGCACAACAACCAAGTATTGAGGGGGAGGTGTGGCAGAAGACCTTCCATATCCTACTAGCACTCTCGTCGTGGCTCGAATTGTAGGTTAACGATTACCTATTTTGAGATATCCATGATGCCATGAGGGAAGACTGAGATAGTCACTCACGAAGGTTCTAAAGGGAATGCAATAAGGTAGGGTCTGTATTCCTTAGAGGCCCTTAGTCTCTCACAAGGTCGCTTGATGGAGGGTTGGACAACTATCAAAATCAGTCAAAGGTGAGTGGCACCCTTGGAGCACGTAGTTCGTCTTGAAAGGCACGTTGCATAAATAAAACTTGAATAAAGGCGAGTGGCACCCTTGGAGCATGGAGTGCATCTGGAAGGAAACATCGTCATTTTTAATAAAGGCGAGTCAATGAACCTAGGTGCCTAGAAAAAAATAATTTGTTTTGACTATTGTAAAACTTAAAAATAATTAATAAATGGGTAATTTTATTAATTATAAAACCCCCTTTAAAAATTATAAGCCTAGTTTTAAAAAAATTAAGCCTAGGTCTAAATAGGGTAAGAAGACAAAAAACTAATTAATTAATTAATAAAACGGGGATGAAGAAAAAAAAATCAATTAAGAATTTAAAGGAGAAACAATTTATCTAAGAATTCATTATTGTTTATGTGCAAGACATGCTAATTTTCAACTTAGACAAAAAGGGGAAATGAATGCAAAAAGGAATGTGGAACATAGAAAGGAATCTAGTCTAGAGAACTTTCTTAAATAAAACTCAACAAAGTATTAAGAAATGCGCCAGTCATTAAAGGAAATTGAGGGAATAAAGGGACAGCAAGGAGCATTTTTAGGAATGTTTTTAGGATGGGTGAGGGAAATTGGAAATTTACTAAATTAAATAAATGAATTTCTGGTGAAACTAAGGGATCATGTGACAAGTGTACAGGGTAGAGTATTTCCTAATTAATTTTAATAAAAATAATTTAATGTGCAATTGGAAAGTGTCACTAAGAAGAACTCTATAAAAGTAATGGAAAATAAGAGGAATGGATCATGTTTGGTATGCGTAAAGTTATGTTGCTGAAATTTCTTGACTGATTTTTCTTGTGAGAGTTGGGATACCCAAATCGAAAAGAGAGTGGTAGTTCAACCTTACAAGGCGATATGGGAGCTAGATTTTTCTTTGGTTTTATGTGTGTGTCCCCTTTGCAGCTCAGGGGGCTAAGGGGGAAGAAGAGTACCCCTAGCATTGGTTGGGAGGTACCGGTGAGGTCTTCACGGTTAGCAAGCAGGGAGCAGGATGGAGCGCAAGCGCGGGAGATCGTCAATGACTTCTTGCTTTCGATTACAATACTTTTATTGAAATTGTCAATGCATTTGGATTAATTTGTATACTTTATTTTTCGATTTTTTTTTTACCTTGTGTAACTGTGTGAGATCTTAAGATCAAGAGATAAGCTCCTAGATATTTTTTTTAAAATGTTAGAGGTGGATTCCTATTAATTTCACTGCCATTTTTTTGTGTAAATATGAGCTTGAATGTCTACATCCAAAATTTTAATCACTGTCATTTAATGGACCCTAAATTTGTACTCTCTGATCCACACCATGATATTTTTTTAAATCGAGATTTCTCTAATGAGTTCGTTTCCAGCCAATTTGATCTGGAGCTGATTTAAAAAAAAATAGTCCATATCCACGTTGGGTCACCCTCTAGTAAATTACCTTCTTCCTCTGTGATTTCACTTTCCACCATGGCGTTTTTGTTGAAGGGTTCCAGGGAAAATTTACCCTCCTTACCACTGCGTTTTTGGTGTAAAAACGTACTCATACTATGGGGGAAAATAGCAAGAGTTTTTACCCTACTTACCTCTATGTTTTTGGTGTAAAAACATGCTCAGACTGTGGGGGAAACTAGCAAGATTTTTTACCCTCCTTACCTTTGTTTTTTTGGTGTAACAACGTGCTCAGACTGTGGGGGAAACTAGCAAGAGATTTTACCCTCCTTAACTCTACATTTTTGGTGTAAAAATGTACTCATATTGTGGGGGAATTTAGACATAGTTTTTACCCTCCTTACCTCTGCATTTTTGGTGTAAAAACGTCCTTCGAATGTGGGAAAAACTATAATGCATTTATACCATCTTCATCTCTATGTTTTTTGTATATTTACTTAGCCATTTCATTTTTTTATTTCCCAACGATTTCATTGTTGTATACAGCGAATTCAACCATTAAATGTTATGTGTTTGTTGTATATATACTCAGCATTTCATTTTTATTTGACAGTGAATTCATTGTTGTATACAATAGAAATAACCAGTAAATGATCTATGATTGTTTGTATATTTACTCGGCCAATTTGTTTTTAATTTTCCACGATTTCATTGCCTTATATAGCGAAGATAACCATTAAAATTGCTCGGTGCCCTTGCTTCCTTTTTCTCTACGATTGGATACCCGGGGCGTTGCCTCTCTCTATATATATTTACTCGGATTTTGCATGTAACCTTTGTGTGCAATCCAAGAAAAACAAAACCTTTAATATAGTAACCTTGAGTTAGACCATGAAAAACACATGTTTTTATCAATTCAATAATATTAATTAACTTAATAAGGATGTTGATGTGTAGCTATATAATTTATATTATTTAATGTAATCCATAATTTTGACTAACCAATAACACAATTGGATTCTAGTCAATGATATTATGCATAGTCAAGCTACATGAAGAGTTGTCTTATTATGAATCTTGAAGCACTTGATAGTTGATTTGTAATTATTTTTCTCTTGCATCCTTTAAAAATCGGTGGATTATTCTCCTTATAAAAATGACTGACAGATGATTGACTAATCATTTAGGATCACTTGCACCCTTGAATAAAGTTGAAGCATGGTTAGTTAATAGTTTTATTCTCTTGCGCATTGAATATTACTGACAAGGAATGATTACGTTAATGATTGATTGCATGCACTGATTAATGTTACACATGGTTACACAAGTGGTTAGATTTCTAGCGCACCATGAAATCCAATGTAAAGAATGATTTTGTTAGTTATTTACTTCTTGCGCAATAAAAATTTATTGTAAGGAATGATTATTATTGATATTATACTTCTCATGTGCCATGGAATAAAAGTGGAATTTGATGTTGACTACATTGCGCCTTGATTATATGATGATTAGGATTGATTTACTTTTCGTCTGCGCCCTAATGTAATTAACAATTATTACTTGTGCCTTTAAATTTGTTAATGTATGATGGATTAATAACTATTTTTCTATTGCACCATTGAATATTGGTGTTTCCTTATTGGATTAGAATTTGGTTACTATTGTGCCTTTAATATTATTGAAGTATGATTGATTTATTAATTATATTCTCTTGCGCCTTGTGAAATAAAATCGATATCTCTTGCATCTTGAATTGTTGATGTGTAAACGGTGGATTAATTGAATATAATTCTTATGCACGGTTTGATAATATGATGTATGACTAGTTGAGGAATTAGACTCCTTGCGTGCACTAAATTATAATGTAATGTATGGTTTTATATGTTATCCTTCTTACGCAAAATGAAAATTTATTATGACAGATGATTACATATTGCAAATGGGATTTGCGCCATGAATACAACTGATAAATTATTTTGCGCCATGTCTAATTGTGAATTAGGATTGATGGATTGATGAAATCAATTATCATTGATGTTGTTGATTTAGCATAGTTAGTTGGGACTTGAATGTGTTAGTGGGATGTAGACACCTTCTTGTTCCTCATAAAAATCATCATCCCTGAGACCTTAAATGGTTAAAATCAATTGAATCTTGGGCTTGAGTGTTTCTTATGTGTCCTGGAGGTCCTAACCTTGCAGGGTAGGTTGGGAGGTTAGTCATTTTATAATCTTTATCTGATTGAATGTTGGTGTAATTTTCTTCAAGCTTTTATGATGTGCTAATGTGCTATGTCATTTATGTTTATGTGTCACCATCCTTCATTGACACGTTGATTGCATCGTTAGTAATTTCCATGATGAGTAACATGTACTACTTTAATTGTGATGTTGTGAATAGGTGTTGCCATGATCCTGTGTTGATGTTAATTTCTTAATGCAAAAAAAAAAAATTACCTTTTGTGCTTCGACTTTTCTTAGGCGTAACATAGGGATGTTACAGTATTGTGTTCCTATTTAGATTCAGTTGTAATGTGTACTTGGATGAGATATTGGTTTATATCTCTACCTAGGAAGAGAACATCTCACATATTATGTAGGTGTTAAAGACTCTAAAATAGAATTAGTTGTTGGATAACCTTAAGAAATGTTATTTTGCTCGGTAGTAGTTGGTGTATTTGGGGTATGTGATTAGTGGAGGGGAACTCAAGATAGATCTTGCAAAGATGGAGATCATCATCAAGTGACCAATTCCTACTAATGCCACTACATTTAGGAGCTTTTTTGGAGCATCGTGATATCTACGGAAGTTCATAACATTATTTTCAACAGTATCTATTCCACTCCACTCCATATCAGGAAGTGGTAAGAGTTTCCGATGGGGAAAGGATCAACAGAAATATTTCTATGAACTTAAACAAAATATCAATCAAGCACAAATTCTCACATTTCCTAACTTGTAGAATCCCTTCAAAGTGGAGATGGGTGCAAGTGGACATTCTATGGGAGCAATCTTGATGTGAGGTAATTGTGTATGCTATCATTCTGAGATTTTTCATGGGGGAGTTATGAACTACCCTACATATGATAAGAAAATTTGTGCCATATTTCAAGGTGTTAATAAATGGAAGCACTGCCCAATAGGAAAAGAAACCATTATACACATTGATCACGAGTCAATGCAGTAATTGCATGCCTGAAGTAATCTACATCAAACCAAACACTACAAGTGGATGTGGTTTTTGAAATAGTTTCATCTAGGCATGAAATATAAGAAGGGTGACACTAATAAGTGTTGGAGTTACTTCACACACACATAGGATTTATTTTTCCTAAGGTTTTTCCTCATTAATTAGTCATTATCTAGTATCATATATTTTAGGGGAGAATATTCCACCTGGAGAATATTCTCTTTCAGTTGACACTTTAGTTTGACTAGTTGAGTAGAGTTTAGATGTTGCATTGGTTTTGTCACCATGAAACATTGGAATCATCACCATGATAATGTGAACTTGCCTTGGTTTCATCACCATATTGGCGCATTACCCTTGTTTCCTTCATCTACTCCTCACTACATTGTTTCAGTCAATTAATTGAAGACTGATTCACTAGTTAACTCAGGTAGGTGGCAGTTCACTCCCATAACTGCCTGAGAGACTAGACTAGGTGGAAGTTTACTCCCGTAATTGTTGGTGTGTGTCCAGATCACTCTATACCACCACTATGGATAATTATTTACTCATGTATCCTATATCTATTGTAAATTATTCACTCTTTGAGTGTGGAATATGGTTAATGAGAATTCTTCCATTCTTTCTCTCTTGCTTCTTCTTTCTCAATTTCTATCTGCAAATGTGTGTATTATTTTCTAGATAGATATATTTTGTGAATTTTCAACACATTTACATGGTATTAGAGCCGACATACTACTAAGAAAAAACTACACCAAAAATTTCCGCAGGTACTGAAGATTGAAAAATTCAGAAAAGATGGAATATATGTTTTACTCACCGATAATTCTTCTCACGCCCCATAACTATTTGGAGTGGAAGCCAAATATTCTGCTTCTTCTCATAAGTCGAGGCTTATACCAAATAACCATGGAAATGGAAGTAGATTCTAATTCCACCGATGAGAAAAATAACTTTCTCAATAGACAAGATATGGCCATAGGATTTATCTTCTTGTCTATTTCTCCAGAAATTCTCCACCAAGTATATGATGACTTACAAGAATCAACTCCAAATGAATTATGGACCAAATTGGAGGTTATATTCGAGAATAAAGAATATTGTGAAGATTTCATGTAGGAGGTTGAACAGATAGAGCCAGAAGAGAAGCCATCAGAAGATCAAGCCTCGTATTATGAAGAGTCTTCTACAAAAGTATTTGCACAAATTTGTATCCCATTAATTGAATATGATGTCTACTCTATTTCATATATTTTTTTTGAATTTCATGTGGAAGATATATGGAATGCATCTCATGGATCACATGCAAACACTTTTCCATGTGCAATGCATACATCTCAAGAAACAAAAAGGGAGTTGCGCACATCAAACTCAATTCTGATATTTTGTGAGAAACATTTGCAGAAAAAAATTGAATATTTGAATTCCTCTCGAGAAAATATCCAATTTCAAAAAAACAATCATCCAAAACGGAGTCCGAGAAGTGAAGTTATTATCGTTTTAAAATCAACAAAATTTCAACGTTTTTTCATAAATGGACGCACAGTTTTCAAAGTTTCATCCGAAATTTATTTGGATCTTATTCATTAAAAGAAGAAAAAATGGATATGTGTGGACATATCAATGATGCATCTATTTCATCATATCCTTCCAGACATCTACATCTTCAACAAAATCTTCAACAAGCACAAACTTGCAGAGTGTGAGGTCTTATTGGAGTGAAGGACATGGTTGCTTAATAATTGTTTTTTGTTCCTTCTCATTTTTTTTATGCATTGTAATTTGAGGGGGGGTTCCCATGAGGTTTTTCCTCTTTCCTCTTTTATTTCAGTGTATATTTTGTATTTGGGTACCTAACATGGCCTTGTTGTCAGGACCCATTCTTTATTTTCACCATAGTGATGTTTAGGGGGGGTGTTAGAGTTACTTCACACACACCTAGGATTTATTTTTCCTAAGATTTTTTCTCGTTAATTAGTCATTATCTAGTCTCCCTTATTTTAGGGGATAATATTCCACCTCGAGAATATTCTGTTTCAGTTGACACTTCAGTTTGACTAGTTGAGTTGAGTTTAGATGATGCATTGGTTTTGTCACCATGCAACATTGGGATCATCACCATGCTAATGTGCACTTGCCTTGGTTTCATCACCATATTGGTGCATTACCATTGATTACTTGATCTACTCCTCACTACACTCTATTTCAGTTAGTCAACTGAAGACTGGTTGACTAGTTAACTCAGCTAGGTGGCAGTTCACTCTCGTAACTACTTGAGAGACTAGACTAGGTGGCAGTTTACTCTCATAACTGTTGGTGTATGTCTAGATAAATCTATACCACCACTATGGCTCATTATTTACTCATGTATCCTATATTTGTTGTAAATTATTCACTCTTTGAGTGTGGAATACGGTTAATGAGAACTCTTCCATTATTTATCTCTTGCTTCTTCTTTCTCAATTTCTCTCTACAAATGTGTGTGGTATTTTGTAGCTAGATCTATTATGTGTAGGTTCAACACATTTAAAATAAGTTGGTAGACATACTTTCAAGGCCACCTACATCCAATATTACAACTTTGGGAACTCTTACGCACATGGGTATTTTTACCCATGATGCATACAAAAAGGCATGCATAGAAGATGAGGACTTCAAAGAGGTGTTTCAGTAGTTATAGGATCCCTTCAAAGTGGATATGGATGCAATTGGAAATGATATAGGAGAAATATTGATGCAATAAGGTAAGTATGTATGATATCATTATGAGATTTTTCATGGGGGAGTTAAGAACTACCCTACATATGATAAGAAACTTTATTCCCAAGTTCAAGGTGTTAATGAATGGAAGCATTATCCAATGGGAAAATAAACAATTATACACATTGATCATGATCCAATGCAATAATTGCATGCCTGGAGTAATCTACATCATACCAAACACTACAAGTGGATGGGGTTTTTAAATAGTTTCATCTAGGCATGCAATATAAGAAGGGTGGAACTAATAAGTTGGTAGACATACTTTCAAGGCCACCTACATCCAATATTACAACTTTGGGAAATATTACACACATGGGTATTTTTACCCATGATGCATCAAAGATGCATGCACAGAAGATGAGGACTTCAAAGAGGTGTTTCAGTAGATATAGGATCCCTTCAAAGTGGATATGGATGCAAGTGGAAATGTTATGGGAGAAATCTTGATGCAAGGAGGTAACTCTATTTGCTATCATTCTGAGATGTTTCATGGGAGAGTTATGAACTACCCTACATATGATAAGAAACTGTATGCCCTAGTTCAAGGTGTTAAGAAATGGAAGAACTATCCAATGGGAAAAGAAACCATTATACACATTTGTCATGAGCAAGTGCAGTAATTACATGCCCAGAGTAATCTACATCAAACCAAACACTACAAGTGGATGGGGTTTTTGAAATAGTTTCAGCTATGCATGAAATATAAGAAGGGAGACACTAATAAGTTGGCATACATACTTTCAAGGCCACCTACATCCAATATTATAACTTTGGGAACTCTTACACGCATGGGTATTTTTACCCATGATGCAAACAAAGAGGCATGCACAGAAGATGAGGACTTCAAAGAGGTTTTTCAGTAGATATAGAGAAAAATCCATGTAGAGGAAGGTGA
>ML853984.1:15406-26516 GCA_009831015.1 Picea engelmannii
ATCATTTACTATTTATTTCAGTTGTATACAACAATGAATTTGTTGGAAAATAAAAATGAAATGGCTGAGTAAATATACAACAAATGCAAAGCATTTAATGGTTAAATTCGCTGTATACAACAATGAAATTGCTGGCAAAGAAAAAAATGAAATGGCTGAGTAAATATAAAACAAATGTAGAGATGAATATGGTATAAATGCATTCTAGTTTTCCCCACAGTTGGAGGACATTTTTAAACCAAAAACACATAGGTAAGGAGGGTAAAAACTCTGGCTAAATTCCCCCACAGTATGAACACATTTTTACACCAAAACTGTAGAGGTAAGGAGGGTAAAAGATATTGCTAGTTTCTCCCATATTCTGAGCATTTTTTTACACCAAAAACACATAGGTAAGGAGGGTAAAAACTCTTTATAGTTTCCTCCAAATATCGAGCACATTTTTATACCAAAAACACAGAGGTAAGGAGGGTAAAAACTCTTGCTAGTTTCCCCCATAGTCTGAGAAAATTTTTACACCAAAAATGCAGAGGTAAGGAGGGTAAAAACTCTTTCTATTTTCCCCCACATTATGAGCACATTTTTACACCAAAAACATATAAGTAAGGAGGACAAAAACTCTTGCTAGTTTCCCCCACAGTCTGAGTATGTTTTTACACCAAAAACATGTAAGGAGGGTAAAAACTCTTGCTAGTTTCCCCCACATTCTAAGCATGTTTTTACACCAAAAACACAGAGGTAAGGAGGTTAAATTTACTTGAGCGTCCTTAAGAAAAAATGCAAAGGTGGAAAGTGCAATCACAGAGAAAGAAGGTGACTCGCTTAAGGGTGACCCGAGGTGGATAACGATATATTTTTTTTAAATCATCTCCAGATCAAATTGGCTGGCAACAACCTCATTAGAGAAATCTTGACTTTAAAAAAATCATGGTGTGGATCGGAGAGTACAAATTTAGGGTCAATTAAATGACACTGATCAAAGTTCTCAATGTATACATTCAAGCTCAGATTTACACAAAAAAAAATGGCGGTGAAATTATTAGGAATCTGCCTCTAGCATTTAAAAAAAAAAACATCTAGGAGCTTATCTCTTGATCTTAAGATCTCACACAGTTATGCAAGGTAAAAAAAAATCGAAAACTAAAGTATACAAATTAATCCAAATGCATTGACAATTTCACTAAAAGTACCATAACTGAAAGCGAGAAGTCGATGACGATCTCCCACACTTGTGCTCCATCCCGCTCCCTGCTTTCTAACCGTGAAGACCTCACCGGTACCTCCCATCCAATACTAGGGGTATTCTTCTTCCCCCTTAGCACCTGGATCCACAAAGGAGCCATGCACACAAAACGAGAGAAAAATCTAGCTCCCAGGTCACCTTGTATGGTCGAGCTACCACTCTCTTTTCGAGCTGGGTATCTCAACTCTCATAAGAAAAATCAGTCAAGAAATTCTGGTAGCATAAATTTATGCATACCATACATGATCCCTTCCTATTCTTTGCCATTATTTTTATAGATATTTTCTTAGTGACACTTGTGAATTGCACGCTAAATTATTTTTATTAAAATTAATTAGGAAATACTCTCCCCCATACACTTTTCACCTGATCCCTTAGTTGCACCAACAATTCATTTATTTAATTTAGTTAATTTCCAATTTCCCTCACCCATTCTAAAAACATTCCTAAAAACACTCCTTGTTATCCTTTTATTCCCTCAATTTCCTTTAATTAATAATGTTTTTCTTAATACTTAGTTGAGTTTTATATAGGAAAGTTCTCTAGACTAGATTCCTTTCTATGTTCCACATTCCTTTTTGCATTCATTTCTCCTTTTTGTCTAAGTTCAAAATTAACATGTCTTGCACATAAAAAATAATTAGTTCTTAGATAAATTATTTCTCCTTTAAATTCTTAATTGGTTTTTTGTTTCTTCATCCCCCTTTTATTAATTAGTTTTTTGTCTTCTTACCCTATTTAGACCTAGGCTTAAATTTTTTTAAACTAGGATTATAATTTTTAAAGGGGGTTTTATAATTAATAAAAATACCCATTTATTAATTATTTTTAAGTCCGAAATAGTCAAAACAAATTATTGTTTTCTAGTAACCTAGGTTCATTGACTCACCTTTATTAAAAATTGAGACGTTCCCTTCAAGACGCACTCCGTGCTCCAAGAGTGCCACTCGCCTTTATTCAAGTTTTGTTTATGAGACGTGCCCTTTAAGATACACTACGTGCTCCAAGGGTGCCACTCGCCTTTTACTGATTTTGGTAGTTGTCCAACCCTTGGAGTCAATACTCCATCATGCGACCTTGTGAGAGACTAAGGTCCTCTAAGGAATAAAGATCCTTCCTTATTGCATGCCCTTTAGAACCTTCGTGAGCAACTGTCTCACTCTTCCCTCGTGACATCATGGATCTCTTGAACTAAGTAATGGTTAAACTACAATTTGATCCACAACGAGAGTGCTAGTAGGCTATGGTAGGGCTGCTGCCACACCTCTCCCTCAATACCTGGTTGTTGTGCATGGCCCCTTTATTCCTTATGTGAGTTTGATCAACAAGAAATCATCAGCCTACATCCATCAATGAAACACTGTCAACGATCTATAAAAAACATCATAATATACCTGATAATATGTCATATATGTGTAAATAAAAATACCCAAACCACATATAGTCCACTCCCTTATGCGATACAGAGTCCAAGTAGGTCCATGGATTCCATCGACATCCTCAATCTGTCAAGTGTCTTTCACACTCAGGAGAAACCCATCAATAACACCTGTCTATACATATGTATCAAATAATATAACATCGTAATCCATAAGCATCATCATCATAATCCATAAGAGAAACTAACAACCATATACAAAACCGAATCACTTGCACGCAAGTGTCCTCAAAGAATAAGTCAAATTATATGCGCGTAAGAGCGGGATGTTACATAGAGCGAGTGACATAGCTACTGCTGAAAATGATGATATGAACTTCCGTAGATATTACGATGCTCGAGAAAAGATCCTAAATTTAGTGACATTAGTAGGAATTGATCACTTTATGATGATCTCCATATTTGCAAGATCTATCTTGAGTTCCCCTCAACTAATCACATACCCGAAACACACAAACGACTACCGAGAAAAATCACATTTCTTAAGGTTATCTAACAACTGATTCTTTTTTAGAGTCTTTAACACCTACATAATATGTGAGATGTTCTCTTCCTAGGTAGAGCTATAAAACAATATCTCATCCAACTACACATTACAAATTAATCTAAATAGGGACACAATACATATTTCATCATTCACATAAATGTAGCTGGCGCATTGCATAAACCAAAAGGAATGAATAACCATTCATATAGACCTTGCCTTGTCTTGAAGGAAGTCTTCTAGGTGCCTTGTTATTTAATGCGTACCTGGTGGTATCCTGATTTGAGATCCAACTTAGTGAAGTACTTGGCATGTTGAAACTGGTCTAACAAATCATCGATCTTGGGTAGAGGGTATTGGTTCTTGTATGTGATACTAAAATATCTATATTCAATACACATTCAGAAAGTCCCATATTTCTTAGGTACTATGATGATAGGTGTCCCACAAGGTGAGGTTCTTGGTTGATGCTGCAACTGTTTCTTCACTTCATCTACTTCTAAAATAGATTGTCTATATAACCCTATTGTAGGAAAATCTTCCCGCGGACAAGTAGATCGACCTCTAGAGCTTGACCTTAACCCTAGATAGAAAAATGCTTAACGTGGACACTGAATTCCTTTCAAATCTATCTAAGCCTAATGCATGAGAAGGGAGAATAACAAAAGTACCTTTTAATCGTCGTTTTTCCCTGCATGCTCCGAGTTGCGCTCCAATTCTTTTGCTCCTCGCTGAGGTCTGTGGACAAAACAAGGTACGACCACTTCCTATTCTATTGACATTAGCTTGAAAACAGATCTATCAATGAATGATAAGTTCATGTAACATCAGACACAAACTAGAAAGAAACAGGCCAAGCTTGTCATATTAATGAGAATAACGACAACAGTACTTACAATCATAAATGTGAATGCGACAGCTTCGTCAAGTCCTCTTCGTCCAACCCTTGCCTGAAAGATCCACAACCTGGATAACAATAGCTTCACTGATCACTTCTCTTTGGCTGACTGTCAGTTTCCTCCAAGATCATAAGTTTCATATGTTCATTTATTCCCCCCTTTCCACCATCATAGAGCCTGTTTATATAGATTGGGAGGGGCCTAACCCCTTGATTTATGTTTAGAACCAGTTAGGAACCATCTCCTTGGATCAGGGATCTTTTGATGAAACCAAGAATTCGAGCACAACTGCCTTCTAATCTTGAATGATCTCCTCCTCATTCGACTCAACGGGCTAACAATTGACCCAAAATAGGGAGCGCTCCCCCAATAGGGGTATCAGAGCGTTATAGCACTCCTGATGTGCCTAGGGAAAGCGCCAACGCTCTTAAGGTGAGTAGAGCTCCTTCAGAAGAGCTGAAGAGCATTATAACGCTTCTGGATCATGGTGTAGGAGCGCCAGCTCTTCTCTAGCAGTATTAGAGGAGCGTTCCCCTTCCAAACCACTATTTCAGGTCTTCTTTCAGGTGTTAAGAGTTCTTTGATTCCAGTGGATCAGTTCTTGATCTTCAAATCAGTCATATGAGGCGTCATAAGTGCCTCTTTAGTGTCGTTATCATGGCATCATGTCTGAACATTGTTTACGACACTAGTGATCAACTTTCGACACTTGCGAAAGCTGTAGGGAAGATGCAACACTTACGATGATTGACAGGGATAATGCGATGCTTAGCAATTTTGACATGTAACCAACCCAATATTTGGTAATGGGGAGTCAAGCAAGAATTGTATCTCATGCTCCAACTACCTTTTAGGTGGAATCCCTTTAGGATCCTAAAACACTCTTATGTACTCTTGCAACAACACTTCCAAGTATTGTTTCTAATATTTGGTACATCCATCTAGGGCTGCCTTTACTTTTATCGATTCCTTCCCTAACTAATTCTATCTTAAGAAAAGTAGTACATATTTCTTACTAGAAATGATCAATTTTTTTTCATGATCGACACTTTCTACATAGATATTCGATTTACCTTTGTGTAAGTTGATGATGTAAGCCTTCCCATCCTTGATTAGGTGGTATTGGTTTTCTCTCTGCATGAAGATTGCATCCATCATATACATGTAGGGGCTTCCAAAGAATACACCACACACGTCAAGGGGTACTACTTCTAACTCCACTTCATCAATAAAATATACACTTATAGAAAATTTGATCAGACATTGTTTAGTGACTTTGATATTTGAATCCTTATTCACACATCCCAATCAATATGGGTTTGTATAATCATAAAAATCCAAACCAAGCTTGTTGATTATATCATTTTCTATGAGGTTGGTCTGTGACCTGAAATTGAATAGAGCATCTACCTTGGTATTTTTGACTTGGATTTTAATACAGAAGAGTTTAGTCATCTCCTTGTATTCCTTATGATGAAGGCTACTCAGATTTAATTCCTTCTGCACTAAAGTGCATATAATATTTTCATCCACATTCAAGATGCTCTCTACCTGGTTTCTTGAATCCTTTCCTAGTAGGTTCTTCTTCTTGGCATCCTCCTTACATTTCTCTGGATTCAAATTTGGATGTAGCTTCCAACACTTATCTTTGGTGTGACCATCGATATTGCAATGGTTACAATGGTTGTTTGGGTCCTTGCACTGATGTGCAGTGGTTGTCATCTTCTTGTCTATTTATTTCCACTTCTTTTTTCCCTCCTTGGAAGTGTCTTGGTGGTATTTATATTTAGAGCCACTTGTATATCCTTTCTTATGGTCTATGTTCTCTAGGTATTATTCTTACACACATGCATCATAAATGATCTTGTGTTTGAAGGGCATCAATTTCTTTCACAAATGATTGTGTAGACCCCCTATATAATTAAGGAGTACATCTGGGTTCTTAGGAGAGATACCCAACATAATTGTCATAGTCATGAATTCAATGGTGTACTCTTGCACACTCTACACTTTCCTTTTCCAGTGATGCCAATGAATGTTATAAAAAAAGGATCGTAGAGCAATAAAATAAAACAAATGTGGAAATAAAACACATAATATACACAACACAATAGAGACACAGATATATGTGGTTCACCGAGTGTGGACTATGTCAACCAGAGAAATTGCCAGGTCCTTTCTTTATTATTATTCAACAAATGAAGGGATACAACCTACAAAACACCAGCTGTAACTTCCTCTTATTTCTCTCACAGTCTCCTCACTAAGAATACAATATTCATAATGATACATAGCCAAAATACATTTCCCTCATAAAAGAGGGTTTCCTTATAGGGAAAAAAACCCTAACATAACTTCTACCCTCATATCTATGAACTTATAATGAATGGTCCACATTTACAATTAAATTACAATATACATTTACAAGGAAAATTTTCCTTCGGGGGCTTCGCCCCCGAACCCCCATCTAGGGCCCGCTTGCCCTCAGACCCCTTGGAGCCTACAAAGGGGGTAACCCCCCTCTACACTCCTTTGCATGAAGGAGTGTACATTATTTTGGGGTGTAAAGTCTTCATGGATTATAAACATGGCTAATAACAATGACCTATGAATTAAGAAGGTAATGAAGTTCCACAACCAACAATGAATCCACTAGTCCTCTATATACCCAATAGGGTAGAAATGGGACTTGATGAGGGTTTTAAAATCTTCCTACTTAGTTATTAGTGGATCACCCTCTAGCCTAAGTGTCTCAGAGTGGATTTCCTACTAGGTTAGTGCAAGGCCCTTTAGTTTCAATTTAGCAAATTAATTTTCAGAGTTGTTATTTTCTAGATTATCCACAATGGAGTTCATTTTGATTGATGTTTCCAATCCTTACCTAGATTCATATTTAGGATATATTAGTTAAAAAATAACAACTTTGAAAACTCACACCAAAGGAACCTAAAAACAAATGCATTTTTCTGCTCTTCATCTATATTATGGACACTAAAATACACTTCTAACTATTGCAAACAATGATTCAATTTAACAACATCGATCTCACCTTGATAGGGCTTGATATCCACTTTCTCTTCCATTTTAAATAAAGTTTATGAAGGAGTGTTGGCACTATAACTTGGTTTCTCTTTCTCAGGATCTTTTTCAACTTCTTTTCTAGGTCTTCACTATCTCCCAGTTTCTCATTTGATTCAAGTTCTGAGTTAGAGCCACCAACCTCACTGAAAGGTCCAAATGTGTTCACTAGAGCCACCATGAGGAGGGCCATGTTGAAAGAGACATCAACAACTTTCTCTTCTAGCCTTGAAAATATCTCTTTTGCTGCATCCCGAGGGTTGTTATGACTAGACTCATCTTCCATGGCTAGGGTTCCACAACCACTCCCTAACTAAGCTAATTATTGGATCCTACAACTTTCCACAAATACCCCAAAGAAAACTACTTTGATACCAATATGAACAAGGAAATACTAAACAAGGAAATACTATAGGCTCTTGGTAAGAATATCAAGGACCTACAATATGGTCCTTTTGAAGTATTGGATAAAGTGGGTGATAATCCCATGTATGTGCATTTACTAGTGATGAATGTGGAGAATATGAAACTCTACGAGCCTTCCATGTTGGATTAGGAAATTGAGGGGCAATTCCTACCTACCTTAGATGACTTAACACTAGAATATTATAAAGAGTTGGAATAAGATACAAATTTCTAGATGAAGTCTAGAGCTACTAGACAAGGGAAACATGACCTTTGGCAGATTAGGTTGAAAGGACAACTTTCATGCAAGGAAAAATGGTACTCCGGGGTGAAGGTAGAAGAAAACTTTCTTCTTGTCATTTTGTAAAATATTTTGGGGACCAAAATCCTCCCAAAATGGGGAGGTTTGATAAAAATTGGGTCATTATATCATTTTTCATCTATCGTGGTACTTTTTAGGTGGAAAAATTAGAGGAATTGGATTGTAGGGCCCATTTTATTGGCAAGTCCTAGTATGGATATTTGGGGTAAAGAACCTTCCAGATGCATTTTGAGGCATCAAACGACATTTTTTGGGGTCCAAACTCTGCTATCATAGCTCTATCCACCAGACACTATTTTACACATTGAGACCTTTCCAATGATGTGAAAACCACCTCCATTAGAGCTTGTATATGGAAGTTACGCCTCTCGTAAGTTGACCTACCTTGTTGACCACCATGGTACCGAGTGGATGCCATGTAAACCTCCATTACTCACACATGTTAGTCTAGTCATATGGTACTTTCAATAATATTCTATAATATCCAAAAGCCTAACTAAATAAGGGTCAAGGATGGAAAAAACCTAACCCTAGATGGCTATCAGGCTATATTAAATACTGGGCCACTAGGAGGAGAAGGGGTTCCATTCTTTAGCATTATAAATTTTCCATGGTTGAGCAGAAAATATAGAAGTGATATTTTGAGATCCTAATAGAAGAGGCATGGATTCCATAACAACTATTCACACCAAAATGTCAAAGGAAACTCTATAGCGAGTTCCCCCCTTTCTTTGTATTTGCATTTTATTATTGAATAAAAGATAACATAGAACATGCCTCACCTTCTAGCTGGGTTTTCTCCCATATTGGGTTTCCAAGGATACATCTTATGTTCACTTATGTGGATGGTGTGTTCATTTGCTTAGTCTTTCATTTTCATATTTCATTAATTTTGAGCAATAAGCTAGATATAATAAATATGAGATCTAAGTAAATAAACTTGATAACAAAATATTTCCAAAATAATATAAGATCCATTATGACGAGATGTTCTAGTGGAATATCCATGGAAGTTTATATATAAAAAAATAGAATAAAGAATGATTTTTGCACTATCCAAATTACGTTTTTTCTTTGATTTTCCATTATATTTCTTTCTAAACTTAAATAAAAGATTTGAATTTTGTTTTTTTTGGTTGATTTGTTGGGAGAAGACAAGTGCCTTATTCCAATTAGGACTTATGGGGTCAAAAAATACCCCCTTCTTATAATTGGTCTTTCTTATCTCAATGTATTACGACTAAAATACTAGAGCCCTAGTGGTAAATTAGTCTCCTATCTAATCAAGATAAGGTATGTAGAACAAGGCCCTACAAGAAGTGGTTGACAAGGGAAGCACCTTCACCAAAAATATTAACTATAAATTTTGATAAAAATACTAAATACCCTTGTTAGGGGTCCAAAGGAAAAAAAAATGAATTGAGAACTTACCAAACTAAGGAAGAAGGAAGGGATTTTACCTAAAACACTTTCCATCCAAGTGGTAGTCTTACCCTCCAATTGGATTGATCTTGAAATATTTTAGTAATATTGAGCAAACAAAACAAATCTTTAATGCACCAAAACAAACCAAGAGACAAGAGCTCCAATAATTGACACCAACACCTAAATAGGTAGATCTTCAACAAAATTGTATTCTCAAAGAGGTAGCCACCAAAAATAATGAACTGGAATGTGAGGATGAGCCTATATTTATAGAAAACACTTCATCATCCTTCTCATTCAATATTATTTTCTATATCCTTAGATATAGCCTAAGAGAACTACAAATTTGACTTGTATTGTAATTAACTAAAAGACACTAAGCCAAAATACAATAAACGTGTGTCACATGTACAATAACTCCTCTAAGAGAGAAGGCCATCCAACAAAGGATGATAGGTTCCAAAAGGCCTCAATGTCTCTCCCTTATGAAAGGGGAGACCGTCAAATCATGGTAAGATGCTCCTCCAATGACCAAAATTCCAACAAGATGCCAACATCTAGCCTCAAAGCATGGAATGATCACATGTGAGGGGTAATGAGGTTCAAAAGAGAGGCAGACTCTTGCAAATAAGATCCAACATGCAATACTCCAGTTTTGAGTCCCCAAATTAATAATGTATTTTTGTTTATGTGATGAAAGGCTAGAGTGCCTGTAAAATTGATAGGCCAAAGAGCCTAGCAATGTAATACTTTGAATATTAATAGTAAAAATGCATCACTGGATGCAAAACAAACAAGGACCGAGTTATATGGGCTATGATTCCACGAGAGAGGGGGATAAAGAGGATAATCCATTTGATTATATTTTCATTCACCCATATTGGATTAGTTGGGAAAAATGGTTACACGAGATTATTGGAGAGGTCACATGGTGCATTATTTCATGTAATTATATAAACTGTGTTTTTGGTCATTGAGGGGTTCATCGATCATTGTGTTGGTTACTCACTTCATTCTGTTTCACTTTTGTTTTTGTTTTGGGAATGGAAAGGAATTGTTGGAGGTAGAGCGACATTTCTAGTTGGCTGTAGGTATCTATTGGTAATTTCCAACAAGAAATTGATGCTTGTGTACATGGGAATGATGGTAGTTGTGAAACAAATATCCACAACTGAGAATCGTTGGAGCTTCCAACATCGATCTTTCCTGACGAGTAGAACTGGATCCTTGGAAAGAAGTGGAACAACCAAAGAGACTACATTGGAGAGAAGGGGGTTCATTTCCTTGGGTTGTTTATGTTGAGGGGGAAAGATAATTGGTAAGATAAGATTTATTGTGTGGTCGAGAAAGTTGTGAGAGATTGATAGCCGATGGGTGTGTGAAACTTAGAGTCGGACTATGAACCCATCCTTTTGGATTCATAGTATTGGCTTGGGGGTGACCTATTGTAGAGAGTTTATGTGAAACAAAGCCTAAGGTTGGGTGGAATGTCCAATGTCTGTAGCCAATCGGTGAAGTTTTCTTTAAAAACATAAGTTCTCTATGTTTCTTGTAAATTATATTTCTGCTGTGTATTTATTATCTCTGTGTGGAGTTTATAACATGTTTGTTTGCTGAATAATGTTGTGCATGAAATGAGAATGAATTTATTTTATATTTTAATATGTTTCTTGATTGTTTCATGTGCTTGCATCATGCTTCTTGATTTATTAATTAGTATAAAAAATTTAGAATTAAGCCAAAACGTGAAATTTGTGAGGTACCCATGGAGTGGGTACGTCATAGATTGATATTAAAGTGTGGTTGCAGTGCTTGG
>ML853984.1:44748-69513 GCA_009831015.1 Picea engelmannii
CTTTGGAGAAACTCCCCCTTTCCCTCATCTGACTCAATCAGTATACGAGGAGTCTCTCATGAACAGTCAGCTAAATGAATTGAGCAAAGGAAACAAGGTTAGCGACGGTCGAGGCAGGTATAACCTGAGGTCCGACAAAAAGACAGCAACACCTGATATTCCTGAGCAGTCCACTAGAACAGAGAAGCCTTCTAATGAAGTAGCAGATGGTCACAGAGGTAAGGAGGCTCAACCCCTCTCTCCCATTGTCCACAATCATGTCCCTGAAATAAGAGAAATTCCGAAGCTTGCGTCTTCTTTTAATTTTGAGCATGAAATTCAAAAGATTAGAATCCCTGTGCCCCTCATCGAGCTGAATAAACATGGGGAATTTAAAAAATGCTTCTCTGAGATTTTACAATCCGAATCCTCATACCTTCCCACAAACTCCATAAACCTCCAAGATGAAAAGCCAGTAGTCGTCCTAGGTCCCATGGTAGAAGAGAGAGATGATTCATCCCCTCCCTTCTACACATCCCTGAACATACATGATAAAGTGCTGCACAACTGATTGATGGATTTAGGGGATTCTCACAACCTCATGCCCAAAACTGTCATGGAAGAGTTAGGACTAGAAGTCACCCGAGCCTATCATGACCTCTATTCTTTTGACTCTAGGAGAGTTTAGTGTCTCAGAGTTATTAAAGACCTGGTTGTGACCTTGTTTCAACTGCCCATGAAAAGTGTGGTCATGGATATTGTAGTGGCTGATGTTCCCCCCAAGTTCGGTATGTTGTTGTCAAGATCTTGGATAAAAAGACTGGGGGGAACCTTGCAGATGGACCTCACATACGCTACCATCCCAGTGTTTGGAGGGGAGCATAGAAGACTATACAGAGAAGCCCAACTGGCCTATATAATCAGTGATGAAGCCAACCCCACCAATCATCCCATCTTTGCATTGGACACTGATTTAGGCTCCAGTTTACTACAGCTCACCCATGCCCCCGAGCCTCCTCTGAAACTCAAAAATCATCCCACTATTTCCCCTGAATTTCCTCCCTCCATCACCCCAATCTGGAGAATGTTTTTTGATGGATCCTGTTCCCGAGAAGGCGCTGGAGCTGGGGTGTTTTTTGTGTCACCTGCTTAGGAGACCATACCCCTGTCATATAAGCTAGAATTTGAAACCACTAACAATGTGGCAGAGTATGAAGCTCTTATCCTAGGATTAAGAGCCGCAAGGGAAATGGGAATTCAAGCGGTAGCAGTGTTCGAAGATGCCAAATTGGTAGTCCAACAGATCCGAAGCGCTTATCAGGCCAAGCATCCTTGACTCAGGAGTTATAGAAATGAGGTATGGGACCTAATTAACAGTTTCTTCTCAGCATTTAACATTTATTTCATCCCAAGAGAAGAGAACACAGTGGGAGATTCCTTGGCTACACCAGCAAGCATTTTCAAAATACCCTTGCCGCCCAAGCTGAGGTATGATGTAGAAGTAAAATACAGGCCCTCCATACCTGACAACGTCAAACATTGGAAGGTGTTTGAGGATGATCTTGAGATCAAAAAGTTCTTAGAGACTATTGAAGAATTTTCAGAAATGCATATCGACCAAGATTCCCTCTCTGAGGAAAGGTTTGATGGGGGTGAGTTGCTGGGTAAAATAACAAAGCATGACATTATTCAGTCTCCTAGCAATCACATTCCAAGGGGACTGGTCCCATTAGAGAGATTGTTTGATGGGAATGATGTGGCAGTAAAGGGGAGAGTTTCAGGTGCTGAGGCTGACACAGCAGAGTGCAACATTGGCACACCAGAGGAGCCTAAGTTTGTCAAGCTGTTAAGGAGTTTGACCAAGGAGCAGAGGGTTGAATATACCAAGTTGCTGAGAGAGTTTTCTGATGTGTTTGCATGGACCTACGAAGACCTCAAGACGTATGACACATCAATCATTGAGCACAAGATCCCACTGAAAGAAGAGGCTAATCCATTCAAGTAGAAGCTGAGGCAGATAAATCCCATGTTGCTACCTGCCATGGAGAAAGAAGTGAAGAAGCTGCTAGATGCCCAAATCATTTTCCCCTTTAGGTATTCCGATTGGGTAGCCAATTTGGTCCCGGTAAGGAAGAAAAGTGGGGAAATTAGACTCTGTTTTGATTTCAGGAACCTGAACAGGAGCTCGAGGAAAGACAATTATCCCCTGCCCAACATGGAGCACATATTGTAGAAGGTCACTGGTGCATCTAGAATATCCATGATTGATGGCTTCTCTGGTTACAATCAAATATTAGTCATGCCCGAGGATAGGGAAAAAACGACCTTCACCACTCCTTGGGGCACATTCATGTATGCCAAAATGCCTTTCAGAGTGATGAATGCAGGAACAAAATTTCCATGAGCCATGGACATAGCCTTCGTTGGGGAGAAAGACTAGTTCGTGGTAATTTATCTAGATGACATCACGGTCTTCTCCAAGACAGACAAGGAGCACTGTTGCCACTTGAAGAGGGTTTTCCTGAAGTGTCGAAGGTTTGGCCTATATTTACACCCCAAGAAATCTTTGTTCTCTATGCAGGAAGGGAAGCTATTAGGCCATATAGTGTCAGAAAAGGGAGTAAGGATTGACCCTAGCAGAGTGGAAGCGCTTCAGACCCTGTCACTTACCAGATCTAAGAAGGAAGTTCAGGCCTTTTTGGGGAAGATAAATTTTCTGAGGAGATTTGTCTCAAATTTTGCTGAGTTGGTGAAACACATCACAACCATGCTCAGGAAGAGAAATGAATTGAAATGGACTACTGAACCCAGGGAATCTTTTGTCCAAATAAAGAAGGCATTGACTGAGGCACCTATGCTAATCAGTCCTGATTATTCTAATGATTTCCTGATTTTTTCTTTTGCTTCTTGTGATACAGTAGCTGCAGTATTGTTGTAGAAAAATGAACAAGGGCAAGAGAAACCTATTGCCTTCTTTAGCAAAGCATTGAGAGATGCAGAACTACGGTACGAGATCATGGAAAAGCATTATTATGCCTTGGTGAAAGGCCTCAAATATTTCAGAGTCTATGTCTTGCACTCAAATATCACCACGTACGTTCCTTCTGCCTCGGTGAAGGACATCCTCGTACAACCTGACATAGACGGGAGAAGAGGTAAATGGATTGCCAAAATCCTGGAATTTGATCTGGAGGTTAAACCCACCAAATTGATAAAGGGGCAGGGCTTAACCAAGTTGCTGGTCAAATCCAATTGCAGAGCCTTGGGAATTAACTTCATCAACGAGCAAGCGGAGTCATCCGACGAGCATTTTCAGAGTGCCCTATCACTAGCATCATGCGCATGGTACAAGGATATCTTGTATTTTCTACAAGAATTGAGGCCTCTGGATGGAATGGAAAAGAGAAAGGTGAGAGATTTAAAGCTCAAGGCGGTAAGGTATTGCCTCATCGACCAAACCTTGTACTGGAAAGACCCTTTAGGGGTATTCTTAAGGTGCCTGAACCCACAAGAAGCTCAATAGGTTACATTTGATTTCCACAGTGGCCTTTGTGGGGCGCATCATTTCTGGAAGAACACGACCCATAAGATCCTCCGAGCTGGGTATTACTGGCCCACTTTATTCCCTGATGTCTGCAGAGAAATCAGAGCTTGCATCAAATGCCAGAAGTTCTCAGGCAAGCAACAACTCAAACCTCTGCCATTAAAGCCTGTAGTGGTTTCAACACCCTTTCAGCAGTGGGGATTGGACTTCATTGGAGAGATTCATCCTCCCTCAAGTGGCTAGCACAAATGGATCCTCACTGCAACAGATTATTTCACCAAGTGGATAGAGGTTGTTCCCACCAGGAGCACTTCCCACAAAGTAATTATTAGCCTCCTAGAGGATATCATAGCCAGATTTGGCTGCCCTAGCAGAATTGTCACTGATAACGCCACCCCCTTTAGGTCTGGGCCTCTGGTCAAGTTTTGTGAACAGTATGAGATCTCGCTGAGTCACTCTACTCCTTATTATCCTCAAGGAAATGGACTGGCAGAGTCTTCCAATAAAAGCCTGATCAAGCTCATTAAGAAATTGCTGGAAGACAATAAAAGGGCCTGGGATTCCAAAATCAAATTTTCCCTATGGGCTGACCGAGTGACAACGAAGAAGTCCCTAGGAATCTCATCCTTCAAACTTTTTTACGGAGCAGAGGCCATTTTCCCTACTCAACTCACCTTACCTGTGGAAAAATTCCTCCAGGACCTTGAAGGAGAGCCTGACAATATGGTCAGAAGGATTCATCAGATGGTGGAAGTGCAACAGATTAGAGAGTAGGTCATGAACAGGGCCTATGATCATCAGCAGAAGATCAAGCAGGATTTTGACAGGAAGGGAAGAAAGAAATAATTCAAGCAGGGTGATCTGGTGCTCAAATGGGATGCACCCAGGCAGGACAGGGGCAAGCATAGTAAGTTTGATGCCCTCTGATTTGGGCCTTTCAAGATCCTTGAAGTATTTTCAAACAACACTTATAGGTTGCAGGATCTAGAAGGCAAAGAAGTTTTTAGTGGCCCAGTGAATGGGAATTTCTTGAAAAAATGTTTTTTGTGAGCCACAGTCGGCTCTTTTGTTTTTGTAAATATTGATTTTTTTTCAGTTTAATAAATGACTCCATAGCCCAACAGCAGGGCACTGAATCTGCAAAAGTGCTCTTAGAGCATCACAGGGACAACTCTATCCCCCATGGAGCCAAATGTTAGAGATATTTCTGGTAAAGGGGGGTAAAATGTGAAGGAATGGGTAAAAAACCCACTCGTCCTAAGTTCAGGATGCAAATGCGTCCGTGTTTAAATGGAAATCAATTCTGGACAACAGGATTTCACGCGCCCAGATCAACGACGCGCATCGTATTTCAGAGCCCCCCCACATTTCTATATTTAANCTTCAATGGTCATGATCGGAGCGTCCAGATCAACGATGCTCAAGTAGATTCCGGACCCCCCCCACCTTTCTACCTTTAAGCGGAGGGGGGGGTCCGAAATCATGCGTACATCTTCCCAACGGTCGAGATCACAGTGCCTGGATAAATGACGCTCAGGAAATCCCATCCTTCTCAGCTACTCTATTTTAAATCAACATGGGCCCCCCTCCCTGTCATGTCATCTTGCCATCTGTTCTCCACCTGACCGTGCGATGAGGCTCATTCCCTTTAGCCTCTTCCTCATCCTACGACATCTGTACGTCTCCCCTCTTCTGGTCCGTGTGGTCCCTTTCCCATCTCACCATCCACTCACCGCTTTCCATGTGTCCCACTCCTCTCCACGTCAGCCTCCCACTGAAAGCAAGCCCATTATATCTCATCTCCTACCCCCTTCGCCTATTGTCTTCCGCCATGTGTCTTCCTCTGTCGCCCCCCTCACACCTCGTCACTTCTTATCACACCCTCATAGTTTTGGTGCCACCAGTCTCGTTATGTGCCCCATCCTTCATGCCGACCTCCATGCCTATCCATCAAGCCGTTCATTTGATTCAAGTGGCAGCGCAAAGGGTCTTCCACATCCCAAAGGTGTCGAGTTGGCCGGGCCATCCTCAATACCAATGAAGCAGTTATTAAGGTAGTTGGTGGTGGTTAGACATCGCCTCCGCCATAATGGGAAAGTCTGACAACGAATTAAAGACACGTCGGTTCGCCCACAGAACTGTCAAGAATTCGATTGCATCTGCCATAAGTCACACGATCATTCAGAGACGGAAGCTGCAGATTGTCAGAAGCCATGCAGATGAAATGTGTTTAATGCAGCGTCTCGATTTTGTTCCTATTATTGTTTTGAGTATATGTAGGCGTTTTCACCATTTTTGTAGGGATCGATGGTTGAGCAGAGCTCCCGGTTGTAAATCTTTAATGAAGCACTAATACTCTGGTTATGTATGGAATTTTGAGACTTCTTGTCTTATGAATGCCAATTTCTTTTACGTCTTTGTTATACTGTGTTAGAAAAGCTCGGAATTGGAGGGTTCAGTCGAGTTGTAGCTGTTATAGGATGATGTCGGATTGGATCACTGTAGCAGTTATGTTGTTTCTAATCAATTCTTGTGATTTTCCCAGCGCTGAATGACTTGGAATTGGAGGATCCAGTCAAGTCCCCTTTTCAGTTTCTTGAGACTCTGAACCAAGAGGATCTTGCATTTAGAGTCTTTCCTCTGCAAACCATTGAAAGCTTGTTGCTCGAAGTTGTTTGTTCACCTTTCTTATCAAGTATTCCACTTGATCATATTTTAATCAACCCACTGGATGAAGTTAGATCAAGACCTCCTTTGTCCCTTATATGCGAGACCCAATCCCTGAGTTAGAATGATATCTCCCCGAGTCTCTTTCCATCTGATCATCTGTTAAAAACTATCGTGACATAAAACTGATGGGTGTCGGGCTTTGCTCCTGCAAGCAATCCAGGAGTGACTTCTGACACTAACAACTTCGCAAAGTATACCTGGAGGGTGCTTTCATGTTCGAGTTGCACTTGCACTGGTAAGTTTCTTGAGTGTTGGCTGGCGTAAATGTTCTTCCAACTAGATAGTGGTTTGATTGGTTTATCTTATAAGAATTTTTCTAGTGAGTTCTTGGTTTTCGACAATAGTAAAAGCCTTACTATGTCATTGATATTTTCACAAAGTGAAAGATCAAGAGCTTTGTCTGTCACAAAGGCTTCAGGGTCTGCCATTGGTTACATTGGAGCCACCACCACCACCTTTATGGAGAAGAATTGACCATCAAGGGTCATTCAAAGCGACTGAGCCGTAGGATACTTTTCCTGAGCCAACTCCGAGAGGTGATTACTCGACTCTGGAGGAACCTACTATTTATAACCTTGTTGCGGAAGCTCTTGGGCCTTTCAACCCTTCGATCATTGACTTGTCGATGCCAATCTTGGTACAAGTTGTCCCTCCGAGGGTGACACCTTACGCAAGTCAGATAATCTTACAAGGAGATATGGAAGCAAATGTTGCTACTTCGTCAGGGAGTCCTTACACTCCCTCAATGACTGCCACTATAGGATGTATCCCGCTTCCTAACCCACCTTCGCCAATTAAGAACATAATGGTCTCGACCACCTCTACTTTAGGCAGTAGTCCGATACCGTTAGTTGCGATGACCACTGCTTCGATCATGCAGAGTGCGACGTGCCCTCCATTTTCATATGGGATGCTCGACTTCGATACAAACTCCGTCCTTACCTACTCCATGTTACATACCATGGGTATGGGGGCAGGGAGCTCCAATGCTCCTTTGAAAGGATCCATTGGGGGCACCACAACCTCCTAGAATGCTATCCCTTACGGTGGGGGTCATAATCCTCCTCCATCCCCCTTGCTCGGTGGTTCTTTCCAGCCATCCGTTGGGCCAAACACAAACTACAACTTGTTTGGAGTAGGTAGTCTAGGACCTTCTTCCTACAATACACTAGTGGGGTCCATGCCATTCTCTTTGTTCGACGCATTTGATAATAATTCCTTTTCGTCAACTGCCATCTCGGCTAGAGGCAACCCTGGTTTTGGACAACAGAATCCCATGAAGGGTAATTTTCCTACAAAGGGGAAAAGTGCAGGAGTTTCCTCCTCACAAGGACTTTGGAATCCTTGGCAAGGATCAATTCACTGATAGGGGATGCTAACCAGGGGAAACCTCTTCCATAGTCAATGGAACCCCGAGCATGGCTCATTACCTATGCCCGTCGGATCCACAGGTGGCAAACCCTTCCAAAATATCTGGAACACAACGCCGAGAGAAATCCCAGCCCAACTGATGTCGTCCAACTATGGGAGCAGCTGATGATTTCCCAACAAACTCAGTTTCCTCATGTTGGTCAAGGCCACGGTTTCTATCAGAAACCTGGCCAAAAACCTAAATTTTCCTGGCAACCTGGTGCCAGTCAAACTCCATGCCCCCTTTTTCATAAACATAATACCCAACCCAAACTACCATTTCTGCAAATGTTACACCTGCCAGACTTGTCAAGGTTTCTTAACGACCTGATTTTTCATGATCTGCCTTGGCCTCCCATGTCGACCAAGTTGCCTTCCGACATTCCAAAATTCGAGGGAAAGCCTGGTGAATACCCAGGTGATCACATTACAATGTTCCACCTATGGTGCTCATCAAACTCGCTACGAGACGATTCCGTATAGTTGCACCTATTTGAACGCACTCGTATCGAGTGTGCCGTGAAATGGTACATCGAACTCGATCGCTCAAAATACTCTTACTTTGGAGATTTGGCGATGGTTTTCCTGAACCATTTCCAACTACCCATGAGATATGATGCCGACACTGAATTCCTGGCCAACTTTGAGAAGACTAAGGCTGATCATATCTCGGATCACATCCGATAATGGCAGCGTCGAAAGAGTTTGATTAAAGTACAGGTCCCACCGGCTTTCCTACCGGAGTGGTTCCTGAAGTCTTTGGTACCTCAGTTATCCAAGGATGTTGCAAATTTGGGAGAGTTTTTAGAGGAGGAGGCAATAATGAGAACGCAACAGATTGAACTGATATACTCTCAATCTGACTTAATCTATGAGATTTTGTGGGATGCGCCATAGTCCATCATCGACAAGGCCATACAAAAGTCTGGACCACATGCCGATGACATAGTTGGTTCAACACAAGCAAAGTCCACTGATCAACTTTGAAATCAATTACAACAATTTTCGATAAAACAGATAGTGGCCAGCCAAACCTTTGGTTCAGCTATTCCCCCTACCCAAATGTTGGACATACACAATGTGTATTCGATGAACCCGAAGGCCAACCAACAACCTGAAGGGAAGAAAAAACAACGAAACAAGAAGGGTAAGGGGGATAAGAAACGCAACAACAATGTTGGTGGGGGTAACATAGAGAAGAGAAATTTGAAGTATCCATGTAACCTTTGCACGAAGGACAACCCGACTCATCTGTGCCCTCGACTTGCAGAGGCCCAAAATTTATTGGCGCAACAATAGCCTGCTATGTTAACGAATCCATTTACACATGGGAAAAATATGACTCAAGCCTCTTCGATCACAGATGGGGGAAGTCAGCGACCCCCTGCGTCTTCTAGTAACCCCTCAACTGTGAACGTTTACATGATGAAAGGTGATGCTTATATAATGACTAGAGAACACGATTACAAAATGACAGAATCTGTTGAAAAGGGTAAAGAATCCACAAACCAAATAGTTACTCTCTAAATAGATAAGAAATTGGGTGAAACAATGACACGTATCCCGAAAGGGGAATTTAATAAAGCTACTCATAATCCGAACGCTAGGGTTGTCCAGAACTACTCTGTGGTGGAGGATTTATCACAAACCCCTTGCACGATGTCCACTTTGGAGGTCCTACAAAGCTTCCCTTCACAAAGAGAGGCTTTGTTGTCTGCCTTAGGATCAATAGAGACTTGTAATCCAACAACGATCATGCTTGATACAACCGACTTGAAACCTTGTCTCCCTTACCACGTTGCGTTTCAGATAGTATTGGCTCCCCCCATGAAATATTTTACTTGGAATATCTTCCATACGGTGGTTGATGAGGGTGCCTCAACCTGCGTGATGTCATTGGCATGTTGGAAGGCCATTGGCCAACCCATTTTGTCTCCGTCACCTAATTTGCTTACAACTTTCGAATATCGTTCTTTTAGACCACATGGAATCATTCCTTCTTTTCCTGTGCAGTTAGGAGGGAAGACCGTGTGCATCGAAGTTGAAGTGGTCGATGCGCCTCTAAAATACAACCTTCTTTTAGGAAGGAGTTGGACCTATTCAATGCATGCAGTGGTTGCCATAGTTTTTCGGGTCTTGCTGTTTCCACATGAGGTTCGAATCGTGACCATTGATCAATTGTCCTTCTCCCTACATGACCCTTCATTGGGGGCATCCATGGTCTCGATTATTGATAACCCTCAGCCCGACATCGTCAATATAGGATTTGGCTTGTGCCCACCTTTGATGGGTACTTTTGATTACCTGCCTCCTTCAGGCGATGTCAAGTTTATATCGGTTGCCCCTGACCCGCATAGGGAGGAAATTTTTCAAGTGTCGCCGTTTCATACGAATTACTTTCAAGATCTGTGAACTCTTACTTCCCCATCAACCTTGATGGAAGGGACATGGCATCCTGGTATGGCCATGCCTTTTTTCGTGGTAGAATTTACATACAATATTGTCCAACAAGCTTCGACCCACCCCGATCTGACTCCCACACAAGATTTAGATCCAATTCTCGAGCCTCTTTTGGATCAAGGTTCCCTAGCCACTACTGATTATTTAGACCTGGTATTTCCCTCAAACGAGGCAATTCTTGAGGCATTTAATGGTCCAGAAAGAACCTGGGATGATCTCCATCATAGATCTTATTTTCTCCAAGAGTTAAGAAGAATAGAGGCTGGTGAACTTGTGTTGACTATGACTCGAGATAGGTCTTTCCCTATTAATCCTCCGCCTACGTATGTGGTTTAGGCCAAGGGTAATATGGTGAGTATCCATGAAACGATCCCTATAGATATATCCAGAACCCATGGCATCGTGGAGAATGTTTTCGACAGAGAGGACTTCTCCCCCGAGGAGATTCGAATCTATACAGACTTATTTAAGGGATTCTGCAACATTTTTTCCTTTTCCAATTAAACTTCTCGATCTCCATTTTTGAATTTCTCGTCATTTCTCTTCACCTGAAGAATCAATACCGTAGATCTCCCACTGTAACAAGGCTTATAACAATCATGAGCCAAAATCCTGACCATAAAGGCGTCCCCTTGAAGCCAACAAAGATCTAATACCAAATGTATATTTTAATTTTGTACAATATTTACTACAAACAGGTTTTCAGTAAAATAACAAAAAATATACAATGGCAAATACACACATTACACATAGATTTTTCCCCTCGAAACCCAAACTGGGAAAACTAGCATATTCTATATTCATTCATTGTGGTACATTGTTTACAATACAATACATATAGAAGACAACGACATGAAAAACCCTAACCCAATTAATTGGATTAGTCAACAACCATAATTCCTTAACAAGAAATTGAAAACCATCGACAAAAACCATGTGCTGAAAAGCTGCCCAACAATGGGCATGAAAATTGAGGCAACACAAAAAATGAGGCAAAAATGTGACACACTTCCTGAGGAAAAAACAATTTTTCGAGGGAATTTCCCCCAAACCCCCATGTAGGGGGGATATCACCCCCTACGCACTCGACACAATGTAGCATACACTAGTGCTAGTCATGAGACATTGATCCTGTTAGCACATATTCTTGCAAAGGGATATTTTTCCTTTGGATTTGGCCATTGGGTGACCAAATGCAAGAAAAGGGGTTTAAAAAACCCACCATGTGCATTTTTATCCAAAGTCGACGTGAAATTGTGCAAAGGTACGCACATGCTGGGTCAATGAAAATCCATCAATCACAGGCTCAATCTCAGACATCAGATCCATCAAATAATTCAGATCGGCAACCATCGGGCGATCGAGATTATAGAGTTGCACAAAGTTTAACTTCAGACAGAGGCCTGAAATTGTGATATCTGGGCGTTCATTTCAGAGGGACACATGGTGCATGATTAGCATAGTCACGATTTGGACAAGAAATCTGGACACATGGTGCATGATTAGAAATCACGACAATATCGCAACTGTTGATCAGAGGAGAGATCTGGACTGTTAGATCATATTTTTGCGATTTCGCGAGTTAGGAAAGTAAGAGGGTAAAGTATTGAAGACTTGTGAAATGCGAAGTCTCAAAAATATCTGGGCCATCCGGTCGAGAAAATCTGATAGCCACTGATCTAACATCCACAAATTTTCGAGGATCGGGAATCGGGAGTTTGGGGTTCTTGTCGTAAAGTTTCATCCATGGCCCAAAGTCCCGAGACCTGAAAATATGATGAATCAATCTTATCCGTCCGAACCTAAGGGACGTGTGGTTCCAGATCAAGTAATTTTGCGGTTTCACAAGCTAGAGTTTTGAAAGTAGAGCACAACAAGACTCCTGAAACACAAAATCACGAAACACCCTAGAATCAAGCTCATGGTTTCAACGTCTGATCACATGGGAAGTAGGTCTATAAATAGGGGCTAGCGCTCATTACTTAGCTGATGTTTCATGTTGTCAGGAAGAGGATCATGGCCATTCATTTTAAAGTAAGCCTAGCCGCCGATCTCGAAATCCATTTCACGATTTCGGGTATCACAATGTTGAGGGGAGGGAGGAGTAAAGACTCCCGAAAGGAAAAGTCCTAAAATCACCTTTGGGTGTAAGCTCCAAGTCGCAGCCTAAGGTCACATGCAAGGTCAGGATGATGGAAGAGAGCTGCGCCAAAGGGAAAAAAATGCCTGTATTGATTGTAGAAGGAGAGAAACAGGACTCGAGGCATCAATATTAATTCAACAAAGTCATGGGCATCGCCTGGAGAATTCATGGATGTCAGGCTCCATCTCGATCCCAAGGAAGTTAGTTAATGGAAATGGGGAAGGTGGTTGAAGCCTCATTTCAACACATAAATAGAAAGAAGGTAAGAATTGGCCATGGACGCCGACTGTTATCCTGAGGCACCTCTGTCAACAATTTTTCATGCAAATCCCAAACTGATCTGATCTTGCGTCTGGTAGAAGAATGCATGTACATGATGACAAAATAAGATGTAGATGTAAAGTCTTGATTGCAGTAGCTAGTGCTCATTCCTGGAGGGAGCAAGCTGTTTTGAGTATAAATACTCAGATTTGATATTTTGTTATGGTCGATGGTTGAGCTAGGCTCCCGTATTGTAAAGTTTTGAGGAAGCACTGGTTCCTCTGGTTATGCATCTGTAGTTGAGACTTCTTGTTTAATGAAAGTCAACTTCTTTCTGTATCTCTGTAAACAACTATGTTAAAACACTCGAAATTGGAGGATCTAGTCGAGGGTAGTTATGTTGTTGTGAGGTAGGTTTGACCACTGCAATATTTTCACCAATTTTAATCAGTTTCTTGTGTTATATTTTTCCTCTTACACTAAGTAGCTCAGAATTGGAGGATTTAGTTGAGTAGTTACAATAGCATTGTGATGTAGGTTTGATCATTGTTCTGTTATAACTGTGCCATTTAGGCATATCTTAGTGTATGAAACTTCGGGTCCAAGAGGATCTTGTTCTTGAAGCTTTTCTTCCTTAGGCTGTTGGAAGACCGAATGTCCATAGCAGGCCCTTACATCTTCTCACCAACTCTTCCCCCTACTCACATTTTACAACAAATCACTGACTAAAGTTAGATCAAGACCTCACTTTCCTATGCGTGCCAACCCAATTTTCTGAGTTAGAATGATATAATTTTGAGACAGTGTCCATTAGACCACCCTTAATTTTAATCATTGTGACATACAAACTGATGGGTACTCGGCTTACCTCTTTCGCAATCCATAGGTGACTTCTACTGTTAACATTTCTGGTGTCATTTCCGTGGACAAAATTAAAGATTTTCCCTAGGTAGACAACAACATTTACTAGTTCTGAAGGTGCATCAGAACTTAGTACTTCAAAGATTTAAACTATGCACCTGGCGACTCCACTTTGGTGACTCTACTGTTTCAAATTCACTATTTTAGTTGTGGCTACTTTTAGCACACCTGAAAGCTGGCCCAAAGGAGCTTTCTCGAGAAGGTTTTTAGCAGCCGCTTTCTCAACTTGAGAAGTTCTATGGGGGAACGACATTAGGATCTAGCGTTTGATGGTGAACAAAGACCAGACACATTCAAAGCTGCACATCATTCATCTGGAGACTCCATGATTAAAGGATTGATAAACAACTCCACTAGTTCGAAATGGACAAAATCCTGGCTCGGAGGTTTTCCCCTTTTGATTTTTCTACTGTTTTTGGTTTTCCTAATGTTGTCCCTACTGTGGATGAATAGGGTGATTATTTACCCATATTTAGAGAACATAATGAGGACAACCATGCTCGACATCTCCATAAGTTTCATGAACTCATGTATCAGTGGGAGATACATCATGAGGATGTTTTAATGAAGATATTCACGTTCTCATTGGACGAGGATGACCATGAGTGGTATCGATCCTTGCCCCCTGCTAGCATCTCCTCCCTGGAGAAGTTTCATGCAGTTTTCAATAGGTGCTATCAAAAGTTCTATTACTCTAAGTTAATTTGTCATAACTGCTGTGAGGAATGTGAAGGCCATGATCAAGATATGAATGTGTCTAATGAAGACTGCAAGGATGGGGACCATATGGAGGAAGAAGATGTTCTGGGTGACCTGATGAAACTAGTAAAATCTCTCTCTTCCCAACTAGAAAGAGAGAATCTAAAGAAGGTGCGAAGGATTTTTTAGTCCTCGAGGTGAATGTTCTTAACAACTCCACCAAGGATGATTATGAATATTTCATAGCGGTAGAGGCATTAGTTTCTGCCTCTGATGAGCCTGCTATCTCAGATTTAAAGGAATAATCCATTGTGGAAGAGGATTGTTCTCTTTTTCTTCATGATATTTCCCATGATGTATTTACATTTGAGATTGAAAAGAAGGATCGGGAGATCATTCCATTTTTTCAATATGGAGGAGTTTTGTGCTCACCCAACTTTGATGATTATTCTGACGAAGAGCAGCAGTGCCCTGCAACACAATTTGTTGACCTAGGGAGCAGTCAGCCTGTATCTGATAGCTATGAATCAATTTATGAGATGGATATGTAGGATTTACAAGAATAGACTGTAGATCCATATCCTCTGTTCACTAATGAATAATATTACAAGAAAATCAGCCATCCTGGGCCTACAGAAGACACTGAGCAACACGAGGAAGAGCAGAGTTTTCCCACGGATCATGTTTATGATGATTATGAATATGACCCTTGGGAGAGCCAAGAAGAAGAGCTAGAGGAGCAATAGAAGGGGTCATTTATCTCCTATCTAGAGTCTGTCAGTGAGTAACCATCACCTGAGATCAGTCAACACCCATCAACTTCTTATCCACCCATGCCTATCAAAGATATTCAACCATGGGTAAGTAACTGTGTAGCAGAGAAGGCTGCCTATTGTGAATTTTCTAGAGTTTTATGCTCGACCTATGAGCCTGTGAAGGAATACATGGAGTTGTATTTCCTTCATGCTTTGAGGCCTCTCAACTTCATCTTGTCATCATTGGGAGGAGAGATGAAAGATGTAATTTTTCTTCTGTCACAATTTCATCAGCTGTTATCAATCATCGAAAGATTGAAGGAGCTTCTAGTTGGGAAGTTACTTGAATGGCTATGGTGGAAATTTGCTTTCACCTAGAACTATGTAAAGATTTATTAGTTTAGGAATGTACATAAATAAGCTCCTTGGAGCAGGTGTGTTTATTTTGTTTTTTACTTACGACTTGTATTTTCAGCAGTGTGTTTTGAGTTTGACTCCATAGCCCAATAAAAGGCGACTGAAACTGCAAAGTAGACCTTAGAGCCTTGTAAGGAGGACCCTATCCCCCATGGAGCCTAATGTTAGCACATATTATTGCAAAGGGATATTTTTCCTTTGGAGTTGGCCATTGGGTGACCAAATGCAAGAAAAGGGGTTTAAAAAACCCACCATGTGCATTTTTATCCAAAGTTGGGGCGCAATTGTGAAAAGGCGCGCACATGCCGGGTTGGCAAAAATCCATCAAGCACAGGCTCAATTTCAGCCGTCAGATCCATCAGATAAATCAAATCAACGACCATCGAGCGATCGGTATTATATAGTTGCGCAAAGTTTAACATTATATCGAAGCCCAAAATCGTGAGATCTGGGCCATTCGTTTCAGAGGGACACGTTGTGCATGATCAACATAGTCACGATTTCACGAGTCAGAAAGGTTAAAGAGCATATTTTTTAGAACTCACAAAATGCGAAATTGCGACAAGATCGCAGCCATTGATCAGAGGAGAGATCTGGACTGTTAGATCAACTTTTCACGATTTTGTGAGTCGCAAAAGTAAGAGGATAGAGTCTTGAAGACTCATGAAATGCAAAGTCTATAAAATATCTGGGCCATCTGGTCGAGAAAAGCCGAGGGCCACTGATCTGACATCAAAAAATTTTGGAGGATCGGGAATCGAGAGTTCGGGGTTCTTGTCGTAAAGTTTCATCCATGGCGTAAATTCCCGAGACTTGAAAAGCCAACGAATTAGTCTCAGCTATCCGAACCTATGGGACACATGGTGCCAGATTGAGTAATTTCATAGTTTCACAAGCGAGAGTTTTAGAAGTAGAGCACGACAGGACTCCCGAAACATGAAATCGTGAAACACCTCGAAATCAAGCTCATGGTTTCAACATTTGATCACATGGGAAGTAGGTCTGGAAAGAGGGGCTAGTGCTCATCACTTAGTTGGTGTTTCGTGTTGTCAAGAAAATGACGGTGGCCATTCATTTTAAAGAAATCCTAGCTGTTGATCTTGAAAGCCGTTTTGCGATTTCGGGTATCTCAATGTAGAGGGGAGGGAGGAGTAAAGACTTCCGAAAGGCAAAGTTTTGAAAGCGCCGTTGGGTGTAAGCTCCAAGTCACAGCCCAAGGTCACATGCAAGGTTAGACTAATGGAAGAGAGCCATGCCAAAGGGCTGAAAATGCCTGTATTGATTGCAGAAGGAGAGAAGTAAGGCTCGAGGCGTTGAGATTAACTTAGCAAAGTCATGGGCATTGCCTAGATAATTCATGGATGTTAGGCTCCATACTGATCCTGAGGAAGTTAGTTAATGTAAATGGGGAAGGTGGTTGAAGCTTCATTTCACCACATAAACAGAAATAAGGGAAGAATTGGCCATGGAGGCTGATTGTTAGCCCAAGGCACCTTTATCAGCAGTTTTTCCTGCAAATCCCATACTGATTTGATCTTGTGTTTGATAGAAGAATGCATGTACATGATGAAAGAAGAAGATGTAGATGCAAATCCTTGATTGCAGTAGCCAACGCTCGTTCCTGGATGGAGCAAGATGTGTTGAGTATAAATACTCAGATTTGATATTTTGTTATGGTCAATGGTTGAGCTAGGCTCCCGTATTGTAAAGTTTTGAGGAAGCACTGGTTCCTCTGGTTATGTATCTATATTTGAGACTTATTATTTAATGAAAGTCAACTTATTTCCATATCTCTGTAAACAACTGTGTTAAAACACTCGGAATTGGAGGATCCAATCGAGGTTAGTTATGTTGTTGTGATGTAGGTTTGATCACTGCAATATTTTCACCAGTTTTAATTAGTTTCCTGTGTTATCTTTTCCCTCTTACACTAAGTAGCTCAGAATTGGAGGATCCAGTCGAGTTGTTACAGTAGAATTGTGATGTAGGTTTGATCATTGTGCTGTTATAACTGTTCCATTTAGGCATATCTTAGTGTCTGAAACTTCAGGTCCAAGAGGATATTTTTCTTGAAGATTTTCTTCCTTAGGCTGTTGGAAGACCGGATGTCCATAGCAGGCCCTTACATCTTCTCACCAACTCTTCTCCCTACTCCCCTTTTACAATAAATAATTGACTAAAGTTAGATCAAGACCTCACTTGCCTATGCGTGCCAACCTAGTTTTCTGAGTTAGAACGATATAATCCTGAGACAGTGTCCATTACACCACCCTTAATTTTATTCATTGTGACATACAAAATGATGGGTACTAGACTTACCTCTGTCACAATCCAGAGGTGACTTCTGGTGCTAATAGATCCAAGAATCGTCGAACATGAGATAGCGACTTATCCTAATGCCAAGCGGGTCTGACATAAGCTTCATCTGTCGAATCCTCGGAAAGAAACAACTATTAAGGCTGAAGTAGAGAAACTACTCAAAGCAAAATTTATCTACCCCGTGTAGTTGACAGAATGGGTGTCAAATCTCGTTTCGGTTAACAAAAAGTAGGGTATGATTCACATGTGCATGGAATTCTGTGACTTGAATAAGGCCTCTCCAAAGGTTAATTTCCCCACCCCATTCATTGATTAGATTGTCGACGAATGTGCAGGCTGTGAGGTATTTTCATTCATGGATGGTTTCTCGAGATATAACTAGATTTAGATCAAACCCAAGGACCAACATAATTTTTTTTTTATCTGTCCATGGGACACATTTTCTTATCGTAAGATGTTGTTTTGCCTAAAGAATGCTGGAGCCACTTTTCAGTGGGTCATGTATTTTTCTTTCCATGACCTTAGCCATATAGTTGAGGCTTATCTCAATAATCTAGCATCACGATCTCGCAAGGGAGATGATCATCCCACGCACCTCTGACTAATCTTCGAACGATGTCGCTACTATCGGATTCGCTTGAATCCTAACAAGTGCAGTTTCTGCGTGACGTTGGGTCATCTCTTAGGTTTTATAGTTTTGAAAACATGGATCATGGTCGATTCTCTAAAGGTTGAGGCGATAGTTCAATTGCCTCCCCCGTGCACAATCCCCCATCTTCAAAGCTTATAGGGGAAATTAAACTTTCTTCGACGTTTTATAGCAAACTGTGCTGAGATCACCAAAGGGTTCATGCATTTTTTAAATAAGGGAGTGCCTTTCTATTGGGATGAAGCCGATCAACACTCTTTCAAAGAATTGAAATGAGCCCTTATGTCTGCCCCTCTGCTTTGATCTCTCAATTATAATAAATATTTCTTATTGTACTTGGCTTCTGCAGAGTCGACCATTGGTATGGTATTGGTTCAGGAAGACGATCCACTAGAAGAGCATGTGATTTATTATTTGAGACTAGGCCAGGTTGGGCTGGAACTAAACTATTCCCATGTTGAGAATCTTGCATTGGCAGTGGTGCATGCTGTCCAGTGATTCCGTCATTACATTCTGCTTCGCAAGACCACCGTCATCTCTGTTGTGAATCCATTTCAATATGTGTTGACACGAAGCATCATTGGCGAAAAGATCAATAGATGGATTTTTATCCTCCTGGAACTTGACTTGGATTTTGTTTCCATAAAATCCAAAAAGTCACTGGTCTTTGAGAAAATTATTTCGGAACTTTCGGTTGAATCTGGTGATGATACCCCCAAAGAATCGCCTATTAAAGGAGATATTTTTGTGATCGCTTCTTGGAACCCTTAGTATGGAGATATACTAGTCAATCTCTAGACTTTGAAGTTCCCTACTTCTTCGTCTCATGACGAGCATTGATGGATTCACCATAAAACACAAAACTATCTCATACTCGATGACACTTTGTATCGTCGAGGTGTAGATTGTACTCTTCGCCGGTGCCTTATACATGAGGAAGCAAAACTTGTTCTTAACGATTGCCACACTAGAACATGTGGTGGTCACTTGTTTGGGTTGGTAACAACCCAAAATATTATACGAGCCGATTACTTATGGCATACGTTAATAAAATATATATTTGAGTCGATTAAGAAGTTCCACTTGTGTTAGATATTCTCTCGAAAGATGAGGGTGCACCCTACTCCTATGTTTCCCGTCATCACCGTTGGTCCCTTCACTAAGTGGGGGACCCGACCTCAACCAAGGGTCATTGTTATATCATCGTAGTGGTAGAATAATTAACAAAGAGGGTCGAGGCTATGCCAACATTTAACAATGATGGCGAAACAACAACTCTCTTCATTTTTAACCAAATAATAGCAAGGTTCGACATCCCGAAGGATATTTTCACTGACCATGGCAGTCACTTCCAAAAAAAAATGATGTCTAATTTAACATCAAATCTTGGGTTGAGGCAAGATAATTCGTCATCCTACTACCCACAAGCGAATGGTCAGGTGGAGGTTGTGAATAAGTCCCTCAAGACTATTCTACAATGAACGATCAATTCTGCCAAGTCAAATTGGCATTTGATGTTGTACTCGACGTTATGGGCCTACCAGATGTTTGTAAAGACTTCCACTGGTTTCTCACCTTTTCAACTCATTTATGGGCTGGAAGTAGTCTTGCATATAGAGTGCCATATCTCGTCTTTAAAGTTGGCAGTAGAGTTATTCCCAGACACTTTACCGCTTGATGAACTCCTATTATATCTTGAACAGCTCTATGAGAAATGCCATGATGCAGCCTTGGCCAACAAGGCTCACAAGCAACAAGTCAAGTGTCAATATGATTGGTCAGTTCGTCCTTGGATTTTTTTCGAAGGTGACCTTGTCTTGGTCTATGACCATGATAAGGATCCCCTGGGGGTAGGTAAGTTCAAACCCATGTGGTTCAGACCTTTCATTGTGAACAAAGTCTTAAATAAGGGCGCTTATCGTCTGGTTTAATTTGAGGGGAATGCTTTGGTAGAGCCTAGAAATGGGTTCTACCTCAAGAAGTATTACTCGTAGGTTGGTCGCCTGGGTGACTTATTATACATATGTAGATTTCTTATACAGTTAGTTTTTATCTTTTTGTTTTATGGACATGTCATTATTTATGCCATCTTTTTCACTGTGGCATATGTCAAGTGAATCAGAGGTGTTCTTTGGGTTTGCGGACAATGCTAGCCAACACACTCGGAGCTTGCTTCTGCAGCTTGGGTGATTTTTACGCCTCAAGGCCAGTTGCTATATTCTGGAGGTATCTGTCTAGGTGACACTACAAACAATGTTTCCGAATACAGTGCAGTGATAAAATTGCTTCGTGACGCTTTGTCACATGGTATTTCTCACCTCTAGTTCTACGTAGATGCTCAGCTGGTTGTGTCCCAGTTAAATGGGGTTTACCACGTTTATGATCCCACTTTACATCGACGATTCCTTAGGGTACATTTCTTAGAACTTTGTTTTGATTACATTACATATATCCATGTTCCTAGGAGATTAAATCAAATTACAGATATTCTAGCTAATCAAGTATTAGATTGACATGTTGCACACACATAAAAAGAGATACACACATACACATGTACATACATTTGTAAAGAAATGTGATCTATAAGACATTTATATATATATATATATATATATATATATATATATATATATATCAAAAAGTCTCATAGTACATAGATGGGCGCAAACGCCTCAAAAATAATAATCCGTTATACATCATGGTGCTTATTCCCTAAAAAATATACAAAATTTGCTCTCAACACATAATGAGTCCATCCTATCTAAGACCGAGGCCTATTGGCCCTGCCATAGTGAACAATGACATTAGCCAAATGTTGAAAGAGTTGGACCCATGTCCGTGGCACCCCAACTACATGAGGCTGCATGGATGGCGGGAGATCCTTGATCTCGTCCATGGGAACTGTGCGAGTGAGCGCATTGAGGTTCCATTCCACCCATCTCAAAACACTGTTAACCTTTCCCACTGGAGGTCCCCTTGCGGGATGTGGTCTGCCGGCTACTGCTGGTATTGCCTCTGGTCGAGGACGTCACTTGGTCCTCGTGAAGTTTGATGGGCGAACCAGTCCCACGTCTATACATAAACAAATACATAGTTTTCAATACTCTAATACATATAAAAAATGATATATATAAAAGACACTAAAAATTAAATAACTTTAAAAAACACGTACCTATCTCTCCTCGCTCCTCTTTGGGAGGTACTGGCATGTGTGGATCTCTGGAAAAGTTGATTCCAGCGTAGGGGTAGTCCTCTATCACTGGAATTTTTCGTGCCCACCTGTCAAAGAATTTGTCATCAAAGGCCTCTATGGTCCTTCCTCTCCCCCGTCGTGATAGAAATGCTACCCATCTGCATACTGCTAAGAAGGAGGCCACATGCCCCTATACAATCTCTCTGTGACGCAGGCTAGGCACCCTCTCGAAAAATAATGAGCACAAAATGGTTCTAAACTTGAAGTTCTTGTTTATATGATCTCGACACTTTGTGAGCTCCCTCTTCATGTAGTTAAGCATGGTTGTGCTCCAGTCAAATATCCATGCATCTAGACATTGCATCACATAATACATATGCTCCTGAGAGGCCTGGTGTAGGTCCATGGATCTAGTGATCCACCCAATAAGAAAAATGATCACCTTCAATGACAAGTTGGTGATCTTATGGATAGGCACCTGAGAATCTAATTTCTTAGTGCCAGCCTCACAGTGCATCCCAATGTAGTCGGCAATGTTGAAGGGCCCAGGGGAAAATGTACGCAAGTTGACTGGTTCCCCTCTCCTCGAGAGGCTAGTCAAGAAATATATATCCTTATTCGTTGGAGTCAATGACTGCCCCTCAATCATGAATGCCTCTGTGTAAGGATGCCAGTAATCCACCAAGACATTCAGTAGCCTGGGTTGTGCCCTCATGAACGAACACCGATATAACTTCCATAACCTACATTGTTTCAATGTGGCGATAGCAGCAGGGTCTTCATCGACCAAAATGTCAATTTCCTCGTGTTCCCTCTCCCTCCAGTGGACATACATCCTGTTCCATGACAGTTCAAAGGGGAGTTATCTTTTGTAAATTGATTTTTTCCATGATTTTGAGGGTGTGCGTGAGTTGTCTTGTACATAGTCGCGTATGTACACTGACAATCTATTCTCTGTCTATGTACATACACGGGCTATCCTTGGACAACCCACGTACACGTAGGGATGCCATTTTTTAAGAGGGTGCCCCCCCAAAAAAACTAAAAATAATGCTAAAAGAGAGAATTGAAATGCAAGAGGGATGAGTTTATACTTACTTGGTTCGAGCGAAAGTTCGTTTCATCCTCTGAAGCTCCCAGGATAAAATCTTTTAGAAAATGGATCCTTTTTTCATTTTGGTTAATTTTCAAATTGCAATGGTGAAAATGAGTTGTCAGCTTCTATTTATAGACTTTTTTGGCCCTTTTTGTCACTTTTTTTACCCCTTTTATCATTTTTTCTGGCCTCGATATCATTTAATGTGGTTCTTGAGTTTCTTATTGGATGTTATGATGTAATTTTCCTTTTGGTTTGGTAACTTTTCAGGAGATGGGTCATTTTTAGGTCCTTTGGTAAAAAGTCATTTTCTAATGTTTTGCATATAAGTTAGGATTCCACCTCCACTTTCTGCATCTCGTTGTCTTTTTCTCTTCGCCATAGGATCGATCCCACTGAAGTGTGACATGGAACCATTATTTATTTTTTATAAGTGTCATGATTAGGTGGTAGAGCCTACCTTCACATGGATGCCCTAGATAGATCCTTGTTGCATTTTTTCGTCCATGCTGTCTCTAATGACTTTAGGCTCGGGAGTCCTTTTTAGTCCTGTCATGATTACAATATTGAGCCTCATTCATTTGATGCATCATCACTCTTGGCCTCACCCTCGAGACTCCCAAAAATGAGCATGCTTTGTTTTCTTTCAACCTCGCTTTGAAATCTGAAAGCAACATCCGATGAGACTACATTTATGCTTTTCAATATTGTCTAGATTAACTGAGAAAAATAACCACTTGGAGTCTTCTTTAAGCCCTTTTCAAACTCTCTAAACATGAAAATATTTTCGAGCGATCTTGTTTTCCTTCACGCTCGCCAAAATCAAAATTGAAGGCACGTCTGTCCGACGATAGTTTACCCCTTTTTCAGTTCGGATGGTCAATTGTACAAATAAAGGTATACTCTGGGAGCTTCAATTTGCTAGAAGAGTATTCTCAGGTATAGGTTTAACCCTTATTCAGGCTCGAGGGACTAAATTTATGAAAAATGAACACTCTCCTTGATTTTGGTTTATCACCTTTTTTAGGCCTTGGAGATTACTTACGAAAAAGGAACCCCCATAGAGTCCATAGTTAAGCTCTTTTTAGACTCCCTAAAATTGAAAAGATCATCGAGTGACCTTTTTCCTTCACACTCATTAAATTGGTCCAGAAGAACATCTACTGGCATGAGTTTACCCCTTTTTCCGGTATATAGATTATGGAGGAAAAAGGTACACCTTGAGAGATTTGTCTCGTCGGGAGAGTTCTCCTCAGTAAATTTTATACTTTTTTGAGCTAGGGGGAATAAATTTAGAAAAAAGGTTGTGAGTCCATAGTTAAGCTTTTTTCAGACTCCTTAAAATTGAAAAGATTGCCGAGTGATCTTGTCTTTGTCACACTCGTTAAAATGGTTTTGAATCGACGTATTTTTGGTGATAGTTTACCCATTTTTTCAAACCGACTGGACTATTTCCGAAAAAGGTACCCCATTGGAGTCTTCTTTTACGTATTTTCATTAAAAGGTACTGGACTATAGCTTACCTTCTCTGGGCTCGTTAAAAATACATTGAAGGGTGTTTCATTGTGTCTTGTTTATCACATTTTCATCTCTACGTATTTGGCCTAATGACGACTCCATGTTGCTCTCAATTGAACCTTTGAAGCATGCCTTATACAAAATCCTCGTAGCACTTTTCCTCTGTGACCTGACACCTTGACCCATGGAGGATTTTTTCCCAGGTGTCCTTTTCCTACACATGTCTCCCTGCTATGAGCATTAGTGTGTTCCTTGCGCCTTGAACTAGTATTCTTGTTCAAGACACTCATTCCTCCTTTGTAACATAGCTTTTTTTTATTCTTTTTCAAGCTCTTCAAAAATTGAAAAAGACAAAAAAATAAAAAAAACCCCAAAAGAGGGGATGGGAAATATATATTCTTTTTGGCAACACAATGAGTCGCCCTTGGAAAAATCACATACTTTTGTTTGTTCGTCGAGCATTGGCATCTAGTATGACCTTAGGAATTTGTTCTCTCTACATAGAGTTGTTTCCTGCTCCGTTTGGTTACTCTTCCAAACACATGGAGAGTTTGCGTTGCCTCCTACATCGTGAACTTATGTCAATATCATGCTGCCTGAGTTTGATCATCTGTTGTGATTTTGTCCAAGGGAGGATTCACCCACACCGAGTCGAATTCTCTACAGTTTGT
>WSFP011383228.1:0-29242 GCA_009831015.1 Picea engelmannii
TCAAAGTTAAAATTTTAGGGTTTTTAGGCTTATTGACATTTTTCCTGACATTGAACCTTCTGATTCATATTTTTTATTTCTTCTTGTTGATATGATGTACTGTCTCAGATTAGAAGACAAGTTGGATGGTGCTACAAATTTCAGAGGTACTCACTTGCATATAAGTTATATCATGATGGTGTTTGCAGGAGATGTACAATTGGCAAAAGGAAATTTGTTTAAGCAATGATAGTAGATCCAAAGGGATCATAGATATATCACACTTAGAGGAAGCTCAAGAGTTGGCAACAACAATGATGATGTCTCCTATAGTATATGACAACTCGAAATCAAATGGGACAACAACAATAAGACTCCAAGTTTGCATATCAGGTTTGATATTTTATATTGTTGCATCTTAAGTAAATGTTGTAACTGGCACAACAATATTTAGAGGTCTATTACTATTGATTATTTTTCTATCAAATGTCTAGTACCACTTGAATATTGTTAGTACGATGATCATTATGTAAATGCTCATTGTTTAGTACTAATGATGCACTTATTTACAAAATGAAATTGATCTTTTCTAGGAGATGTTCTTGGCTGTTGTCTTTGTCCTAGGAAGGTTACCTTGTAAATTCCATGGAGGTTACCATGGAGATGTTCTTGTTTTATTCCAGGAAAGTTACCATGGAGGAATAATTGGTCACAACACTAGAAAAGTGTTGTTCTAGTTTCTTATTCTTGTTCCATGCAGGTCACAAGTGATAGCTCCAAGAAATAGCTATAATGTTGGTTGTACTTGTTCATGTCCTTTTTCTTGTTTAGAGCAGGTCAAAGGTGATATCCCTAAGAGGGAGCTATAGTGACGATTGCAAGAGGAATCATATTATATGGCCTCTAGTTTGATACATGGAGCACACTATCCAGACAAGAAGTTATATACATTACAATATACATCCATATACCAAAGGAGAGGAGGATGAAGTTAGAACCTTCTGAAAAGAAGGGTGCCCTGTGGGATACATAATGTCTCATATGGAGATTGATAATGAGGAGGAGGCAAAGAAGGATGATCTTACAAATCCCCCTAGTCTAGTTTTTTATTCTTCAGACTATCAAAGAAGTCAGTAGAGCTAGCCAAGCCAATGGATCTACTTAGAGATGTTGCAGTGACTAGGAAGAGACCAACATGGATTCATGACACTTTGTAAAATGCAAAGAGGCATGTAGCTCCCAATGATAATTTTATGGAGAGAAAATGACCTTCGAGGTTATCGAGTTATATGACATCGATCAATCACATCATTGAATCCAAACCTTCTAGAAGGAGCAGGTGGCTCTACCAGTGGTGAGGCAGATGGCCCCATCAAGTACCAGCTCAGAAGAAGTCAATAGTTCAAAGGGATTCAACCCTTATAATCTAGTAGGGAGGAGAAACCTCCCAAGATATTTCATAGGATATCAGACTTCATAGGAGGTTAGCAGGTGAAAAGGGAGTAGATGGCTCCATAGATTGTATAGAATCAGGGGGAGTCAAGTTTCAAAGGGAGCATGCAAACTCAGAGTGATTATGATCTCAAAGAAAGTCATTTGGCTCAGAGGGAGAGCCGATCATTCAGATGGAGTCCCCCCTCAGATTCAGGTGGGAGAGAGAGACATTTTGCAGGATTGACGGACATGTGTCATGAGTTGATGAGGCCAGACAAAAGCTTCAGAGGCAGGAGGCTTCTAGGAGATGTGAGACCTCCTAGGAGGATCCACTTGTTTTAGTAGACCTTGTTAGAGTGATAGAGGAGGAATCCAATCAGGATGAATGGGGTATGGATTTTGTCTCAGTCACAGAGGAAGCAGTGAGTGAGGCAGACTAGACAACAACGTTCTCTTCAATGACATAGGGAGTTGGTCTCAGAGTTCAAGGTGGAGGATCTTGACCGTATGTACTATTGGGATTAGAGGTGTGACACAGACTAGATGAGATCTTCCTCAGTCAGGGGATACTGATGAGATTCGATATGAAGGACTGCAAGTCCATGAATACATCTATGGAGACAAATCTGAAGAAGTTGAGTGATTCTACTTTGGATTCATATTTGGTGGATCCCACTATGTATAGGCAATTGATTGGATCCTTGATGTACCTAGTTAACACCATGCTAGACATTTGCTTTGCAGTGAGCACCTTGAGCCAGTTTATGGTAGAGTTGAGAAAATACCATTGGATTGAAACAAAGCATGTGTTGAGGTACCTGTATGGTATAGTTGGATATGGCCTTAGATATGTCTCAGGTGGTGAAGTGAGGCTGCAGGGATATACAGATTCTGATTGGGCAGGGAGTGTAGTAGACAGATTGAGCACCTTGGGGTGTTTCTTTAGCTTGGGATCAATTATGATTTCAGGAAAATAGGTTTTTGTAGCACTCAGTGCAACCGAGACAATGTATATCGCAATGGGTATCGCAAGTCATAAAGCAATGTGGCTTCAGAAACTTCTTTCAGGACTTCATCCGAGACATGATGCAGAAGGGGGAAGTGAAGTTCATCTGAGACATGATCAAAAGGGAGAAATGAAGCTCCAATATCCAGAGATGAACTTGACATGATGCAGAATGTATCCCTCACTAAGAGGGAGTGTTGATGATTTGCATCATTGGGTAGATATTCACAGGGGTGTTCCTGTGACCCAAGCATAGTCTTCGAAGGAAATAAGACTTGAGGTGATGTTTCTCCAAGAGGAAGCATAGAGCGTCATTCTCCCATGATTGGTGGTTTAAGCAGTGGGGAATGAAATATTCACTTACATGGGTTTACCTATAAGTGACACTTACTCACAAGGGTGTAATTGTGGAGGTGAGTTGCCTAGGTGTAGTCTTTAGGATATACAGCTCGATGTGCTAGTATTCCTCCAACATATGGTTGCATCGGGCATCATTCTCCCAAGATTGTTGGTTTAACCAATGGAGAATGACATATTCACTTACACGGGTTTACCTGTAAGTTACACTCACTCACAAGGGTGTACTTGTGGTGGTGAGTGGCCTTGGTAAGCATCGAGCAGACCTTCTCCTAGATTGGGCTGCAGACCAATGGAGATAGGATACTGTTATCACAAGGGTGTACTTGTGGTAAATGGGCCCGGGCATAGTCCTTACTTACATGGCTTTACCTGTGGACTCGAGGTTCTTCCATGTGTCAGATAAGATCAAACATCACTCTCCTATGATTGGTGGTTTAACTAGCGGAGAATGGAAGATTCACTCATAGGGGTTTACCTATGGTGACATTCACTCACAAGGGTGTAATTGTGGAGGTGAATGGTCAAGGTGTGGTCTTATTTGAGACCCAAGGTGATAAAAATAGTTGTATGGAGATGGATCATCAACATGGATCATGAAGAAACTTTTCTATGATAGAAGAAATCCAAGTATGGAGAATGTCTCCCTCGTTGAGAGGGAGTGTTGAAGTTTTGTAAATTTGGGCAGTAATTCTCCATAATAAACCATTATAGAAGACCTTGTAATGCACTAGAAAGAAGTAGAAGACAAGAAGATTAAGTTGGATCCATTAAAGCATTGAAGAAACACTTGTAAAAGCAAAAAAAATAAATAAAATAAAGTTAAAAGACAAAAACAACAAGTCAACCCTGCCAGCAAAATAAGGTGACTTGACTAGTGTAAATAAATGTTGGATTATTTCATTATTAGACATCTCATCAACTCTCCTCTTCTAGTGCGCATTAGCTAGTTTCCAGTTGTGGCGGTTCTGTGGTGCACTATCTTGTTCTAGTGATGCATCATACTTGAGGGATCTTCCTCACACTAGGGCACAACTTTCTATGAGCTTGGAACTCTTCATTTGTTTGGTAATGTATTCATGAACTTGGATTGAATTTCTTCTAGAGAAAAGTTTGTTGGGTTTTTCTCTCGAGTTCAGGTTTTCCTAGGATAAATCTTGTGTCTATTTTGCATAGCTATTTCTATGTGATTCTATTATTTCCGTTGCAGTTTTATTTCACTTGTAATTTTCAGTGTGATTAATCTATGATAACAGTGACATCAAAATTTGTTTGAAATCATAAAGTAATAATTATCAGATCTAGAAATTAGAAAAGTCAACATTAAGATGAGACTTTCCTCACAGGACTGTTAAATATAGACATTGATGTATGACTTATGGCAAGACAACCATGAGTGGGAAAATATATTTTGTGTATGGAAAAAATGGGGAAGATGGAAAGTGTTTAGTATAGTTTGGGATATGGACACATTACATCTACTTATGTCTATAGTAGTACAACTTGACTAAAAAAGTGTCGACACTTATCTAAAGGAAATGTATGTCCCCCCATGGTTCAATGTTGCAAAATAATAAAATTGTTAGTGTTATGATGTGTTATTGGATCACACCTAATGTTTACCACAATCACGACCATATAAGAAGCCATATCACCATGTCTAAGTAGGAAACCCATACATGAAACAATAGTAAAACAATTAAAGTGAAGCAATGAAGTAAAGTGCCATCACCATGTGTATGAAATCATATTGTACCATCTACATGTACATGTATCATATGATGTGTGTGTGGGATGAACTAATATACCATCAATGAATCAACTAGGGTTGATTGGGCATGTCCCATGTGTGGTGAGACCATCATGTAGAAAAAGGATGAAGGGTGTCATGAATCTCAACTTTTAGTGATTGAGTAGGAGTTCTCACATCAAGTGTGAACTAGAGCACCACACTACTGAAAGGTTGGTTGTGGTACTAGTTTCCCATATGTGATCACAATCTTCTCATACCATATGAGGGGAAAATAACTAGCTAACTCGGGGACATGCAATCTTGGAAGAAGAGTATATGAGAACTCTCAAATCTCAATCAAACCTGTAAACTGCATCCACATCTAACGCTTGGCCCAAAAATATCAGTTAAATAAAACAAGGAGAAGTGACCACCCTCGTCCACCATGAGATAAAATAAAAATGTAACTTGCAGAAAACAAAAATTAATCTAAGAATGACATGAACTAAAGTAAAGTAAATATATGAAAGGAAAGCACACAACTAATCAAAGGAAAACATAGAAATGAAACACACAATTATCCTAAATTTCTGCTCAAATTAACTTATTCCTTTCTTGATTCTACATGGATGACTAGGCAATAAGTATGTTAGGGAAATCATCAAGCTAGTGCAACAACTTGATGAGATCATCAACATCATGAAACTTTCCCTTGTGTTTGGTTGTGAACCAAAACAAGGAGATATCAAAGAGTAGATATGGATAAGTCAGGATCTTCATGTGTGTTTGGCTGGAATCTAGAATGTCATCATGAGAATAGCCCACAACATCACACACATGCCTAAGAAGGCATGTATCTCTACAACATTTTTCTATCTAATGTTGGATAGGGCTGAAATAGTCTCCTTGAGGATATGACACCATATACTCCCCTAAATATGTAACAACCCCTTCACACTCGCCCCTTTCATAGAGAGGAAGCCAATTCTAGAGAAACACCTTGAAGAAATTTGAAAGTGATGATATTTCTCTTCTATAAAGTTTTTCATACCAATAAAAAATCTCATCTTCAAGAAAATCCAAGGAAATTATGAACATCTTCATTTTGACATCCTCATGAACAATATTGAGTTTTGAAAGAGTATTAATGAAGGGTGTAACATGTGATATAGGTGAATCTTTAAGCCCATGAAATTTGGTATGTCTTCTGTCCAATCTTCAAAATCATTTGGATACCCCAAGATGCCGAGGAAATCAAAAGGATTAAGTAATTCTTCCAACAACCATTCCACTTCATTGTCCACAAATTTCAAATTTCTAGGCTCCAATACAAACTAATCCTTTAATGAAGATAAATTACAACATGCATTTTTAGAGATGAAACATAAATTTTGAAGGCATGTAATGGCTTGTTGGTCCATGTGTGAAGGCTAGTAATTTTTGCAATCCATATCTATATGTCTATCTTGTTGGACCGTACATTTTTTAGTATACAAAACATCATTTTCAGCTTGTACATTACATGAAAATTCACCAAATTCTGAGAATGACGGTGGCTGAAAATTTCTGCAATTAAATTGTTCACTAAACTGATTTTTTTTCTGAATTATTTACAAGTGAAAATTGCTAGATACATGCTACAAAAATTTCTGAATATTCACGAGGATTTCTTGACTTAGCTTCTATTACACTAGATCGTCTCAAAGATTCAAAATCCACACTCCCTTATCTAGATGTATCATAGGTTGGATCTCCCATAAATTTCCAATAATTCTCATCCAAACTATGATTAAAATTCTGAAAATGCACGTCCTTTAAAAAACTTTCTTGGTTGCCTCTATCTTCATTAGATTGAGAAGCAAATAAATTTGAATATAAGTCTTCCTCAAAGTTTTCAAAAAGTCGATTAGGTTTAGAAATTTGAGGAAAACTTAACAACACTTTGTCTTCATAAGCGAAGAATGAAGGGGATGCTTCTTCATGCTCTGGGTCTTTAATGGGATCATGGAGTGACTCTTGCTCTTCAAGAAGATCACGAGAATAATTTTTACCCATGATTTTTTCAAGTGCTTGATCTTCAATGGATGATTCTTCTTCCTTTGGGAGGGCTGTTATGGCATGTTCAATAAACATCTCAATTTCCTAATTTTCATGATGAGGCTCCCAATGTTTGAGGAATCTTCTTAAAAAAAATATGCAAATGTAGTGATTGGTCATATTGGTGCAATACCAATATCATCACGAAACCAATCAATTCCTTGGTCTTCAAATGTATACAAAAAGGTGTGCATCCAAACATCCTCATGAACAATGCGAGATTCATTCATGACCTTAATGAAAGATATAACATTTGATAGGGCTAATTCATAATACCTATGAAAGAATCTAATAGCATCAAAGAAATCTGAATCATAACCATCACATGGCCCCTCCAAAATGTTTGAAAAATTAAGTGGAGCACATATCCAATTCCAATGCCATATTTTTTATTCCATGCTCCATTTCTTCAAATTTTCAAATCTGAAAATAAATATGCAAAATATCATCACACCTCATACCAAAAATAAAGTGGAGTTGCCAAGATGAAATCTCAATGCCTTCACAATATTTCTTGCTTCACCCTACAAGTAATAAGTCTTCAAAATCTACAAAGGAAAAGGGATTAAATGTTGATTTCCAATTAAGTCAATGCTCATCAAATTGAATCTAAGGTATTTTAAACTCGGGGTAATGGACTTTGTCCCTAGCAATGGCGCCAAAATGTCACTTCTCAAGTTCTTACTTAGTGCAAAATTCCCAAGCACAAGTTGTAAGAATTCAAAGGCAACTATTAGGCAAGCCACCCATTGTCACCTCGGTGGGATTTCCTTTCTCATTTTAGACTAAGAAAATGATTCCTAGCCTAGGCGGTATCCCTAAAGGTCAACTAAGCCCGTTGTAATGTGGAAGAAATAGCATAGCTTAGTTGATTATCTTGATTATGTGAGTAATCCAAGAAATTTTGCCTTAAATTATATGAAAAGAGTGTGATGAATCATGCAAATTGATATTAGATCAACTCTTAATCCCAAGAGTTGGAAACATGAGTGTAAGCCAATATCACAAATGTGTTCACAATAAGTGATAGAACCAAGATTTATTACTAGAAATATGTTTGATTATGCAATGCCCAATTCTTGAAGGAAAGAGTGGATCGTAAGATATAACAACACAATGTGAATCATTCAAAACTTATCCAAATCTTGTATATGAATCTGGAAATTTAAAGTGACATGAGATAGATTAAGTGCAATTGTTATGCTAGATATATTTTACCACGAAAAAGTTGCCACAAGAAGGTACTCAATGTTGCAATTTCTAGAACTTAGATTATCATTCATGTGGGTGTATGAAACAATTACGAGCAAGTTTAGTCAGCCATATAGCATGGAAGGAAATATGTCATATATAAGAATGTAAACTCAAGAAAAGTAGATTCGAAATTTGTTCCTATCCAATGATCCACAATAAGTTTGATTTATCCCAATGTTAACATCACATAATTTGAAACCAAATATGAAAAATTGCTTAAGAGTGTGAGATCTATCCAAAGTAAACAAATCAGTTCCTTAGTTTATGTGCTGCAAAAGCATTTTGTGAACCAGATCTGTCAAGTTACTTTTGAAGTAGACCTATTGGTCACTTCAATTGAGAATTTATTATAACATGGACGAATCCATATATTTCTCAAGAGATAAATAATTATTATTCAATAGTCATTGACACGTTCTGAGATACAATGAATGTGCATATAAATACACGTAGGGGTGATACGTCATGTTCTTGGAAAAGGGCATGATTTATCATTATTACATAAAATTATCCTTATTACATATTAATTAATACATCACATAATGATTGTCCTATGACAATTATTCATGATATTTATTACATTGTAATAATAAATGTAATATATCTTAGGTATATTACACATCTTCCCTCCCTAAAAATGCTTTGTCCTCGAAGCATAGATAAGGAGAAACTTATTTTCATATAATGAACATTCTTTTAGTAATTGTCATTGATTAGATAAGGTTGAGGACACAAGGTGATATAACATTCAAAGCCTTAAACAATATTGGCATATCGAAAAAGGATCAATCCATCCACACTCATTTATTTTCGCTCTTAATCTTTGATGTCTGATTGCTGCATAATTTTCTTTCCTTCAATTATTGTTGTAACTTCTCCAATTTGTTGTAGTTTTTGGACTCTAATAATGTCCCATTGAATAATGGTTTTGAGATGCCATGTTCCATGAATATTGATGGGTATTTCATCTTCTTCCTTGATAATGTTATACCGATGTTTTTTTCTGACTTGGAGATACTACTATTATATCTGACTTGGAGATACTACTATTATGTTTTTTCATCTTCCTTGATATTATATCTGACTTGGAGATACTACTATTTATAACAACATTAGGTTTTTCTATGTTGATTGAGTCAATGTTAGTACCCTTATCCATGGTTTGGGTTTTTTTTGTGTGTTATCCTCTCACTCTTCAAATTCTTCATTTCCATTAGTAGAGTTTTATTATGATTTCTAAAATGAGAAATTTCATCGTCTTTGGATAATTTTTTGTTGATATTTTTAGTATCTCTATTGTGAGTACTTTTATACTATTATTTTGTTGTTACAACTATTTTAATTTATATTCCAGGATATGCACTTCATCTGCAAGAGATTGTTTTGTTCACATAAGTTATTTACTAGAGAATCTTGTTCCTTTCAAAGTTCTTTTAATTCTTCATAATTTTGTTGTGGTGATTAGTGTAGCCATGAAAACGATGTGTGGCAATTTTGAATATTTATTCCCTTACTTCCAATTTTTAATTATTTGAACTCCTATTTGAGTAGATTGATATTTGAATTCTTCTCACTAGTAACACTATTAATTTCCTTAAAGAGGCCCTCAATTCTTGCTTCCAACCTTTTCATTGTATCCATTACTTCTGAATTTGGAGGCTCTTCAGAGCCCAAGGTTTTCCTTGAATTATCCATGTTTGCCATGGAGAGCTAGTTTATTTGCACAAGTCTTCACACTAGGGTTCTTTCTTCACTTCGATTTTTCCTTTTTCCTCTTGATCAACTACTAAGGGATTAATTTTATAACCCGTTTATTGAACCTTGGAATATATGTTTGATAATAATATTTAAACTTCTTAAGAATGCATTTTAAAAACGTAAATACTTTCACCATTTAATTACTTTAACAAGAAATCTATTGTAGCTTTATGTAAATACTTTCACCCTTTATTTACTTTAACCTGAAATCTCCTATAACTTCAACATTTCACCTTTTGCCAATAATTTTCACGTTATTCGCTTTTTATTTACAACTTTTCATGCTATTAAAGTTACCAATATATTCACTTTATCACTTTTAAGTGACTTCTTATATATTTATGTTCTAAGACTTTTACGACCATTGTTTTGATGAGATAGTTCTTTCGGATTCATCGCATTGGTTTTTGATATTTAACATTTCGGACCAAACCAGTGTGGTCCATCATCAGGAAAAGTATTATGAGATATGAAGGAAAAAAGATATAACAAGTGTAAATAAATACCTGAAAAGTTGTTATGAAGAGCCGACTTATTTAAAAATGAAATCAGGAATTATAAAACCTAAAAATATTATTTGTTTGTTTATTAATTAATTATTAAGATCCGACTTATTAAAATGAAATCAAGAAATATAAAACCTATAAAAATTATAAATTAATATCTAGAATTATTCATAATGGTTAGTGTCGGGATCCAATTTTGACTAATTTTCCATCCATCATCTCTGTTTAGATTGTTAGGTTGTTTTTCAATTTCGATTGCTTCTCTAAATTTCCTATTGTGATAGTGATCTATCTTGGCAAGAATTTTGGCATCGTCAATACAAATGTGATGTTTAGTTTTGTCCGAATGTTCTGCGAGAGCTGAGGGACGAGTGCAATTGTGTTTGATGTCAACGACATGTTCTTGAATCCTAATTCTAAAGGAACGACCTGTTTCTCCTATGTATTGTTTACCACATGAGCACGAGATCATATAGACACCCTTTTGCTCGATGGGATCAACATAGTCTTTGACTGACCTAAGGGAATTCCTAATAGTGTTTAAGGGTTTGAAAGTTGCCCCAATGCTTTTCTTCTTTAAAATCCTAGCAAGCTTGTTTGTTGTCCCTTGTATGTAGGGTAAGAAAACCTTGGACACATCATTATTTGTTTGTTCTTTATTCCTAGGTGTTTTAGTGGCATTTTGAAAAGCTTTCATCACCTGATGTTTTTTATAGCCATTATCTTTAAAAACATTGAGGAGGTGTTTTTTCTCTTCGTCAAGGTGGATGGAAAATTAATCAAAATTGGATCCCAATACTAACCACTATGAATAATTCTAGATATTAATTTATAATTTTTATAGGTTTTATATTTCTTGATTTCATTTTAATAAGTCGGCTCTTAATAAATAATTAATAAACAAACAAATAATATTTTTAGGTTTTATAATTCCTGATTTCATTTTTAAATAAGTCGGCTCTTCATAACAACTTTTCAGGTATTTATTTACACTTGTTATATCTTTTTTCCTTCATACCTCATAATACTTTTCCTGATGATGGACCACACTAGTCCGGTGTGAAATGTCGAATATAAAAAGCCAATGCGATGAATCCGAAAGAACTATCTCATCAAGACTTCTTATATACTTGGATTAACCTGAGATTTTTTCACAATGTCTAAAACTTATCTTATCCTCATATACAAATTCCTCCATGTAAAAATTCAATCTTTCTTTTTTCACAATCCCGATATGGTGTATAGCCTTTATTTACGTTTTTAAATTATATATATCATTAACTTGATATTTCTTCATGTGTACTTTAAAAAACTTGGAAACTTCCCTTTTTAGTTACATTTTCTTACCTTGTACGTAACAATTAACTTTACTTATGCCAACTATGGAAACTTTGTTTGACTTGATAATTTTTTATGTGCACTTTTAAAGATACTTGGAAAATTTCATTTTTAATTATGTTTTCTTATCATGCATTTGGTAATTAACTTAACTTATCACCAAATATGGAATCTTGTTTGACTTATAATTCTTCATGTGCACTTTAAAAATACTTGGATAACTTTTTTCCTTTTTTTTTTTACTATATGGGCCACAAGCTTGAACATTATTTGTAGAACTTTTTCTTCTCTTCTTTTTTCTTTATTATGAGAATAAAGAGTTGGCCATCTTGGAGTTATTGTGGAACTTTTTTTTTTTTTAAATGTGACATGCAAAATAAACTTGATCATAGATCAATGAACAACCGAAAAAACATATTTAACCATTGTCCAATGTAAAGACCGCTCTGATACCACTTGAAGTAGACCTATTGGTCACTTCACATGAGTATCCATTATAACATGGATGAATCCATATATTCCTTAATGAATAAATAATTATTATTCTATATTCATTGACACATTTTGAGATACAACGAACGTGCATATAAATACATGTAAATACATGTAGGGGTGATAAGTCATGTCTTTGGCAAAGGGAATGACTTATCATTATTACATATTAATTACAACATCACATAATGATTGTCCTATGACTATTATTACATGATATTTGTCATATTATAAAAATAAATGTAATATACTTTAAGTATATTATAGTTTCCTTTAAAGTGATAGTCTAGTGTTTATTAAAGCATCCACATTCCCATTACTTGATGTTCCAACCATGAGAGAGAAACTTTGAGCATAAAAGAATGTAGATACATATATAATTTGATTAAAATGAACCATATCAAAATGATACCCATGTTCCCATGTTCAAAGTGTTAAGTATAATTTGGGATATGAACATGCTACATCTACCTATGCCTCCAGTAGTACAACTTGAATCAAAAGGTGTCAACGTTTATCTAAAGGAAAATTACGCCCCCATGGTACAATGAAGAAAAATAATAAAAATGAGTGTTATAATGTGTTATTAGATAACACCTAATGTTTACCACAATAACAACCATATAAGAAACCATATCACCATGTCGTGAATCTAAGCTTTAAATTTCTAAGCAAGAGTGCTTACACTAAGTGTGAAGGAACACCACACCACTAAAAGGGTGGCTTTAGTACTAATTTCCCATATGTGATCACAATCTCCTCATGACATATAATGAGGGAAACACTTTCTAAAATAAATGTGGAGGAATAAATTGGTTTGAATTGCAGGGTTCTAACATGTTAATTTTTATGAGCAAGCAATATAGGACGTATTATTTTTATGTATTTTCTGCACATAACAAATATTCTTTTTTTAGAAGCTTTTGTTTGTTCGTGGGAAAGCGACTACTTTTTATTTTGTTTGTACTCAATCATATAAGATACAATATGGTTGGGTGTTATAAAAAAACAAAGTCTTCTTAAAATAAGTACATTTTAAAAAACTCAGTTGAATAGGTGTTTGCTGGAGCATCAACTCCAAGATCTAAGTGTGAGAAATCACAAGTATAGAAATATAACTAAACCAACCTCCTATCTATGAATCCAACAACATATCAAACATAATAAGAACATAAAGATAAAAGGAAAAAGAATACACTAGATATACGTGGTTCACCCACTTGGGCTACGTCCACATGAATGTTGTATTCTATTATCTCCATAATTCTCCTTCAATATTACAAGAGAGAAACTCCACAATTACCCCATACAAATATAGAAGAATGCTTGAAATCACAAGATGATGATCACATGTTATACCTTAAGAGGCACTTTTGGAATTATTATATATCAAGAGATATGAAGGAATTACTCTCACATATTGCATGTGGGATAATATAATTCTCCTTTTTATGTTCTCTTTATATAATATTCCTACCAAGAGTAAACTATTCCATAATAAATATGAGATATTTGTTTTATACTCTTTTACATAAGATTGTGGACAAATTCCGACATAATGCAAAGAAATTATTACCTTCCAAGGATATAATATATTCCAACACTCCCCCTTAATAATTGTTGGGAGAAAATCCCACACTAATGGAGGAAGGAGTCATTACTAATTCCCCCCCTTGATGACAACTTCCCTCATCCCTAACAATGAGTGAATATGTACAAAATTTGCCTCTGTCATGGATTTGGTGAAGATATCGGCTGCTTGCTTCTCAGTAGGAGAATATGCCAGAGAGATAGTACCATCTGCAACTAGATATCGAATATAATGTGCATCAAGATCAAGATGTTTTGTCTTGGAGTGATATACCGGATTATAAGAAAGTTGCATTTCACCTTGATTGTCACATCTCAACTCTGTGGCGGATTTCTGAATCAGTCCAAGCTCCGTAAGAACATGGCGTAACCATACTGCTTCTTTAGAGGCTTCTTTGGTTGCTATGTACTCTGCTTCACAAGAATATAATGCAAGAGTCTTCACCTTCTTACTGGACCAAGAAATTGGACCCGAACCAAGTTGAAATAGATAACCTACAGTAGACCGTCTGTCTGAATTGTCACCTACCCAATCAAAATATTTATAACCAAGAAGTGAAACTATAGCACTCCTTGAATAAAATACACCATAATTCACTATCCCTTTTAAGCATCACAAAATTCGCTTAGCTGTCTGCCAATGACTTCCATGAGGCTGTTGCATGAACCTAGAAACCAGAATGACGACAAAAGAGATATCGGGATTTTTGTGTGTCAAATATATCAAACTACCCATAAGATGACAATACAATGTAGCATCAACAAGAGTAATAGATTCCACAGTTAACTTAACATCAAACTGAAAAGGTGTGGGGGAGGGATTATAATCACTCACATGGAAATGAGTCAATAAATTTGTTGCATACTTCGGCTGAGAGAGAAAAATACCATTGGCCATATGCCAAATCTGAAGACCCAAGAAATAGTACAAGATGTCGAGATCTGTCATCTCAAACTGCTTTTTGAAGATCACTTTTCATATTTTGAATTAATACAAGTTGGTTGCTAGTGATAATAAGATCATCCACATATAAGACAATAATGAGGGCATGATCACCAAAGTCTTTGACATACAGATTTGGATCAGATATGCACCACTTGAAACCATTCTTCAAGAAATATGCATTAATTTTATCATACCAAGCCCTCGGTTCCTGCTTGAGACCATACAAAGACTTTCATACTAAGTTATAATTTTTAGTAGTAACAAAGCGAGGGGGTTATTGCATATAAATTTATTCATTAAGATCACCATTAAAAAAAGCACTTTTAACATCCATTTGGTGTATTTCCCATTTATAAGATGCAACAAGAGACAAAATGGTTCTTATTGTATTCATTTTAGCAACAGGAGCAAAAGTTTCATTATAATCAATACCTTCTTGTTGATTAAAACCTTTGGAAACTAACCTTGTTTTATATTTTTCAATCTGACCTTCTGCATTAAACTTTGTTTTATATACCCATTTACAACCAATTAAGTTCCTTCTCGGAGGAAGGGGAACAAGAGTCCATGTCTTGTTCTTTATTAGAGATTCATACTCAATAGCCATAGCTTGTTCCCAATGAGGGTGACCCTTAGCTTGAGCATAAGTAGTAGGATCATCTGTGGATAATACTTTGGTCATAAGAGAAAAATTAGATCTAGTTCTACGAGTATCAAAAGGATGATCGGTCTCACTACCGGTGGATTCAAGAGTTTTCCAGGCCCAAACAATAAGATGAGAAGCAACATAAGTTACTTCAGGATATTCAGCTAGAATACTTCAAGAAGAGGGTGAACTCAGATCAATAGTAGGCACAAAGACGGAATAAGAGTTGATAGATATAGGTGTAACAGGAGACAATGGCACATTCAAGGTAACATGAGGTTCAACAGACTTAGGTAGTGGAGATACTTCATTGAAGTGAAAATTTCGCCGGATAATGACACTTTGGGTAGAAGGGTCAAACAACTTGTAAGCTTTGGAATCCTCAGCATAACCAATGAAAATACATTTATGTGACTTGGGTTCTAACTTTTTCCATTTTTCATCAGGAATATGAGCCCAACATTCACTGTCAAATATCTTAAAGTTACTTATATCGTGTTTTCTTCCATTCCATTTTTCCTCAGGGATAACATGCATGATTTTTTTTGTAGGAACTCTGTTTAAAATAAAGTTAGCATAACAAATGGCTTCAACACAATTTTTTTTATGTAATCTGTTAGAATATAACATACATCTATCCATTTCAACCAGAGTCCTATTTTTTTCTTTCAACAACCCCATTTTGTTGAGGCGTATAAGGAACAATATTTTGATGTTGAATTCCATTCTTAGACAAATATGCTTCAATTATTTCTTAATGAATTCCCCCCCATTATCTGATCTCAAGGTTTTATTGGTTTTACCATATTTGTTTTTAGCAAAGGATTTAAATTCTTGAAATTTAGCAAAGGTTTCACTTTTATGTTTCAGAAAATAAAGCCATGATTTTTTGCTAAAGTCATCAATAAAAGTAAGAAAATAAACTGCATGAGATAGAGAAGGAGTTTCAAGAGGACCACAAATATCTCTATGAATTAATTGCAAGGGTTCTTTAACACGCCAAGCTTTACCTTTTTCAAACATTTCTCTATGATGTTTACCAAGCACAAAACCTTCACAGATACCTTTATTAGACGAAATATTAGGCAAGCCATGTACCATTTTAGATAACAATTGCATTTTTCCATAATTCAAGTGACCTAATCGTGGATGCCATAATTGAATTAATTCATAAGTGCGAGTAACATAGGAATACAATGGTTGTCTTTTAGTTGAATTGAAACCAACAAACTTATATAAACCAATGTCATGATCAACAGGACCTGAAGAAACTACTTTGAAATTTTGGTTGATATCTTTAAGAACATATTTATCTGACCAGGCTTCAAATTTATATCCTTTCTGACATGAACGATAAATAGAAAGAAATTTTATGGGAATGTTTTGAACATGAAAACATCTTCTAATTGACCATTAGTAACTTGAAAATTACCAAAACAAATTACGTCAAGTTGTTTACCATCACCAATAGACACTTTCTGAGATGAGTGATAATTATTGTCATAAGATGTAAACAAAGAAGCATTGCATATCATATGGTTACATGAACCATAATCCACTATCCATTCCACATTAGAAGAATTACTAGATTGAACAAAAGACGTACATAAAGCTACTTGTTGTTCATTAGAATCTTGCATTTTAGCCTTAACATTTAAACGTTTTCCTTTATAGCAACTCTTTTCAGGATGATTAGTTTTACCAAAATACTTACAAGGATCATATACTTTCTATTTCTTACTAACTTCATGAGTAACAATAGAAGCATTACTAGAATTATTAGTTGAAGATTGTGAACAAGAACCTTTAGTATTAGGCTGCAAAATTTTCTTAGGATTCTTATTATTATGTGCCATTAGAGATTTATGAGAAGTTAGTTGACCTTAAACAATCAACCTTTCTTGCTCATTTATCAACCCTTTACAAAATTCGTCAAAAATAGGTTATGTGGTACCTTTAGACATTTCAATAGCTCTATTACTAGTTTGGATGAACATGTCAAAACAAGATGACAATTTATGTTCTACAATAATGATTAATGCAATATCAGTCTTCTTATAATCTTTACCACAATTGTTTAATTTTTCATTTAAGGTTTTCGGCTCATCAATATAGAGTTCTATCCTATCAAAATTATTAGGAGCTAGTTCATGGATTTTCTTTTCTAGATAATAAGCAGATACATCATCAGATTTATCAAATAGAGAAGCAATAATTTTCCATACCTCAACCGGGTTGTCTTCTGCCTCAATACTTACTTAAAGACTATCTGATATTGTTTTTCCAATGAACCCTCTTGCTTGATCACATCTTTCTTCCCAAATAACCAAATCTTCAGGATCAATGGGCTTCTTGTGTTCACCATTAACCAACCTCCAAAGATTCTTTCTCCTGAGAACATCAATCATTTTTCTCTTCCATGCAAGATAGTTAGAACCATCAAGTTCATGAGAATAAACTACTTCTAAAGTCATTATGATGAAAAACTTAACAAGAGATAAATACTAATGCAAATAATAGACAAGCTAGGGAAAAAATGAGTAAACTGAAAAGATCTTACCAAAAAAAAAATAAAAAAAAAATCAAACATATAAAATCATACCCAGATCTGAATAGAAGACTAAGGGATACTAGATTTGATGACAAATCTACAAAAAATAGCAGTGCCCAAAATAAAATATGAAGATAATCGTGTTGGAAAAAAACTATAGAAGGTGGTAGATTATAGCCACCAAGCTCTGATAACATGTGATAAATCACATGTATAGAAAGATAACTAAACTAACCTCCTATCTATGAATCCAACAACATATCAAACATAATAAAAATAGAAAGAGAAAAGGAAAAAGAATACACCAGATATATGTTGTTCACCAAATTGGGTTACATCCACAGGAAGGTTGTCTTCTATTATCTACATAAATCTCCTTCATTCTTACAAGAGAGAAACTCCACAATTACCCCATAAAAATATAGAATAATGCTTGAAAGCACAAGATGATGACCACATGTTATACCTTAAGAGACACTCTTGGAATTATTATATACCAAGAGATATGGAGGAATTACTCTCACATATTTCATGTGGGATAATATAATTCTCCTTTTTATCATCTCTTTATATAATATTGCTACCAAGAGTAAATTATTCCATAATAAATATGGGATATTTGTTTTATACTCTTTTACATAAGATTGTGGACAACTTCCGACATAATACAAAGACATTATTACCTTCCAAAGAATATAATATATTGCAACACTAAGTGGGAGGAGGATGGTAGTAATCTGCGTTTAGAGGCAATGTCATTTCACTTAATAAATCTTGAGTTTGAGAATTGCAGTATAAGTCGTTGAAGCAATTTTGGAGTGCACGTTCGAAGGAGAGAAGGTAAAATACCCAAGAGGTGTGGTTTTCCATTGATGTTGGGAACATAATCTGTTTGATATGTTCCTATGTATCCTTATTGAAAATTGTTAAACCATTGTCGTTGTAACTTGTAAGGGATCGATCACCCCATTTGCTCATTGTTTGTTGCTTTTATGTGAGGCAAAGTTGCAATGCATTTGAGAAATTTTGTCATCGTTTGTTGCTTTTATGTGAAGCAAAGTTGCAATGCATTTGAGAAAGAATGCATGGTTTTTTCTCTAAATCTTTTACTATCATTAGAAACATGAGAATGAATGTAAACTAAGACTGTAGATTTTGCAGAATATTCAAGTTCTCCAACAATGCAATTTAATGCAATATGTTTTCAATGAATAAAAGCTTCATAGTGAAGTTCCTATTTTCTTTGTATCATTAGATGATGATAATACTTTTCATCCACTGATTTATCCAAAATTGTATTAAGTTCTGGCTCCCAGTGCAAAGAAAGATTTATTTGATTATAAAATGGCCAGAATATTGTTTGAGAGTAATTTTGTGATGCATCATCTCTTAGCTTATGTATCTTATTTTGTGGGAGATGAAGCATGAAAGACACCATTGTAATGGATTTCTTCTTGTTTGGGAATCAATTTCTTGTTCCTTTAACTTCTCATCATAAAGTTGGCGTGTTCCTTCCATCCTCTATTTTTTACTCATCATTACTAAACCTTCCCTATGAAGAATCTCGTGAGAATGTTGGGATGAAGACTTAACTAAACCATACGAATTTTATATTGGTTGATATGTATTATTGTTTGTAATATATAAACCAATGGGTGTTTACATAGCATTGATGGTAGTTCAACTTTATTTAGTAGCTAAAATGCCTTTTGATTATTTTTATAGTGCCTGGTTCAATTTGTAATAGTGCATCTGGGGGGTGACAGTGAGTTTATATAATATACAATTCATTCTATATGCCCTTCTCTACAATTTCACTATGTAATTTAACAATCTTGTATATGGCGAGAACAATCAGTGTTAAGAGTAACATTTACCATGTCAAAGTTGCACAATTTCACTCCCTACCTCCATTCTATCAAAGTTTCACAATTTCACTCCCTACCTCCATTATGTCTAAGTTGCACAATTTCACTTCTTGCTTCCACCTTGTTAAAGATGCGCAACTTCACCCCACCCATCTTCATTTTTTTGAAATTATTCCGGTCAATAACAATAATTTTACTAGTGGATCAAGCACTGCCCTATCCACATGAAACAACTCCTTGTGGAGACAATTGGTCCACGAGAAGAAAACACGTCTCAATTGAGATTTGAACTTGGGTGGGAAGGATAACAACTTATATTCTTAACCACCTAAACTAGACCCTATTGACTCCTTGCCCACCTTCATGAAGGTGGAGTGAAAAGATTAATCACTTTTCAGATTTGTTTTTGGTAAATAAAAATGTATTTTATATTATATCACATCACAAAATGGCATGTAAGATATTTTCAACTTGGTATGGGTCTCCTAGGTGAAAAACATAACTATCGAGAAGGTGACTTCATCACCCAACATATCTACCAAAATCCCAACCAAATTCAAACATTTTCAAATACTACAATATGATGGATTACATCCTTTGTTAGAGTATTAAGGAAAAGAAAATGCTCTAGATGATTGAAAATAAAACAGTGTATCATAATTGACAAATGGGAAATGGGAATTGTAGCTAATTCCTAGGCTTAGTTTGAGATTGTCAAGAAAATTCATCATTAACATTTGGGGACCTTCTTTACTAAAAGTTTTCGTACTATTAGATATGGGTTTTGAACTTGCCAAACTATGCTTCAACATTTGGCTCTCTCTCAATAATTATGTATTGCATTGAGAGATATTCTACAACCCAATATGGGGGAGATGTTGTCACTTACATGGGTAACATTGACGTGTCAGTTGTGAGTTATAAAATATAAAAATAAATTGTAATGTCACTACACATATAGGCTAAAGAAAGTAAAAAGAAATTACAATTTAGGTTCACACAATTATACTAACATTTATATAAATATATAAATATATATCCATCTTAACTCGAAATATATCAAGCACTGAGAGGGATAAAAAACCTCGAGGTGAAAATCTTTGTTTTAGAGTGAAAAACTTGAAGAGAGGTTTTCACCTTGAGGGATTTGACCCCTCTCGGTGATTGCTAGATCTGAAGTTAAGATGGATATGACATTGCAAGAGATTTTGTCCTATTATACCAAATTCCATATTCTTGACTTGATCTCTCTCTCATCCTAATCCTCTCATTTTTTTGCATGGAAAACCTCTCCAAGCTGGCCTTTGACACTTCAGTTTGTCGGAGCATCCACCACTCTATTGTTTCCTCTATTTTTTCCTCTTTTGTTGTGATTGACACTGGTTTGTTCAAAGTGATTTATGACTACCATTATTTGTGATAAACTTGAAGTCAAACACCATCTAATCCTATCAAGATATAGACTCTTGGTCATAGACATTTTGTTTGAAAGGTGGATATTGAGTTGTGACTCCCCTTCCACCTCAAACCATTGGAAACCAAGATGAGATGCTAAATTTAAACCCATTTCTACTGCACAGACCTCCACTGAATTTTTGGTACCTACACCTATATTGTCTACAAATATTATCACATGAATCCCTTGTCTATCTTGTAATGTATTTCCAATGCCATCCATACTTGGGTTTCCCCTTGAAGCCTTCACAAAGTTTAATTTTATTAATGGATATATCATAGGTCTCCAATGCTTCATTACCTGATCTGATTTTGTGAGGATTGGGAATTTTCTTTGATTTGAAGTTTCACCTTTGGTACCCTGGCTCCTTGCATATGTTTTCCTCATGATCATGGAAATTAAATTTATCATCCTTCCAAATGTTCGCCTCATGATCATGGAAATTAAATTTATCATCCTTCCAAATTTTTGCCTCATGATCATGGAATTTACATTTATCATCCTTCCAATTCTTAGCTAAAACTAATTCTTGAACATTACCAATTATGTGATTAAAACTAATTGTTGGAGGTTGTTCTTGAATTCTAAAGACTCTATGGTTTCACTCTTTCTATAGGTTCCAAAGAACAAAAAAATCCAAACAACAAAACATGGCACTATATTCCACCCATAGTTCATGGGTGGAATTTGAAAGTATTCCTTGGGCCAACTTTGAATCATTTGTGTTGGTCCCTCTTCTTTAAATGGTATTAACACCATCCCAACATGTTTTATCTATAAAGAAAGTTGTAAAGATATGATCCATATTCTCCTCCATCTTCTTGCATATGTAGAAGATAGAAGGACCCCCTAATCCTTGTTTCCTTAGATTTTCCCACAAGAGGATCGTTCTCCATAGGATTGATCGTAAAAATGTTGCCAACTTTCGGCCACTTTCTAGAGTTCCATATTTTTCTCCAAATGCTTTGCTTCGGATTTCGTTGAGATTGTTCTTATATGGGATGGAAAGCTAATTTAATAGAGAAATCCCCATTATGAGTTTGTTGCCTAAGGCCCTTAGAGCACCTTTGGGTTTTCATTGTCAAATCGATTTCCAAGGAGCTAAAGGTTATTTTTTCTCCATTTGGTTTCCTTTCCCCATAGAAAGTGTCTTTGCATATTTTCAATTTCTATCAGGATTCATGTTTGACTTTGCAGTTACGGGTATGCCCAGGGAGTTGGACAAAATTGCAATTCTCTGGAAGCACACTATGCAACATATTCTTTGATGCAATTATGTTCTAGTACTCAAAATGCAAAACTACAATTTACCTTCATTGATGGTCTCTCTAAATGCTTCCAAGAAAAGGTATAGTACCTTTATACCCGACTTCCTTGAATGAATCTTCTCCAACTAGCATTGTGTCGTTCACAAAGTGAATATAGGAGATGGATTTATAGCATGAAGCCACTCTTATACCTTTAATTCCCTGAACTGATTTCACTGTGTTAAGGGCTCTACCCAAACCTCTTGCAAGGATGAACAATAACCTTTAAGAGGCCTTTTGATAGGGGCTATACCAAGACGACCATGTATGCTTGCACTTGTGCGTTGTCCATGCATATGGCATGCCATTTAATTTTTCAAAATTTTTAGACCACCACCAACACTAACCACGTCTAGTCTCCATACACGTCAATGGTTCCATTATCATTGTTGCTCTAAACTGGTCCCTTTCCCACATTCATTGCATCCTACTTGAGAATTCATAAATTAATTTCCTCAATTTTTTCTCATACAAAGTACACATTGTTGAAACTTCCAACTAATTTCCCATGTGGATGCATTCACACAGTATCAACGAAAAATGGAAAGTGCATGCATGCACACTACAATGATCAATTTGTGTAACTGGTGGATCTAGTTGTAACTAGTTTGTTTAACCATATAGGAGATCCTATATATCTAGCATACCCATAAAGGTGTGAGCGAAAGAAAGCAATGTAGTGTAACACAATGTGTGGGAAGAGAGTGAGAGGATGGTTGTAAGCCTATGTTTGGCTATTGTAATTTTCCCTTGAATAATAAGAATACTGATTATCATTTCCCTGTGGTTTTTTCCCTCAAAAGGGGTTTTCCACGTAAACACCGTGTTCATTATGCGATTGTTGTTCTTGGTTTTTTTTTGTCATTAATCTTGTTGAGTTTATGCTTTCATTTCCCAACAAGGGGTATCAGAGCACACAGTTGAAGGATCTGAGAGTGAAGGAGAAGATAATCTGGTCGCTGGATATTAGAGTTGTGGTTTTGTGGAGCAAAGAGATATTCAATCCTAAGCTTTTAAGTTGAAGCTATTGAAGGTGGAGAAGCATTAGATTGTCCTTAACGCTCACTAAGCTCAGTTACATGAGTATTAGTCTATCCCTAATGCTCCTCACACTTGTGAAATAAAAAATTCTAAAAGATTAACGCTCCCCAGGACATACATAGGGAGTGTTGCCTAACACTCCCCTAGCCATACAAAGGGAGCGTTCATTCAGGGACTAGTGATCTGCAAGCTATACATAGGGAGCATTAGTCACAAAATTTGACTCAAAAAGGTTTGTAAGGTCAAGGAGGTATGAAAGAAAACTTTTTTTATTGAGTAAGTGGAGGATCGCTTTGGTTTGTAAAGGATCGCTTTTCTTATTTAAAGGATCGCTTTGGTTATTTAAAGGATCACTTTGGTTATTTAAAGTAAGTGGAGGATGTATTAAATAAAAAGGTGAGGTGGATATATATATTTTATAAAGGATCATTTTTGTATGTGTATCCATCTTTGTTTAAGAGGTAGGCCCTTTTGTTTTGGTAAAAGGTTTTGAACATTAAATATAACTGATGTTTTAGGGTTCAAACTTGAACAATAGAATTATTCCTCCATATTAAGAAGCTTAGTATTATAAGTTGTGGTTTCGAGACAGATTTGTTTTGCTAATGGAAAAAGTGCAGAGTTAAAAGTTTGAGGTGGAGAAATTCAACGGAAAGAATAACTTTCACTTATGGAAGCTCAAGATGTGGATCTGCTCGTGAAACAAGGATTTCAAAAGGCATTGGTGGGAACATCAAAGAGACCGGAGGGTATTTTGAACGAGGACTAGGATGATCTGGATTCAAGAGCTCTTAGTATCATTCGTATGTGTTTGAAAGATGAAGTTTTGTTTAACATCGTAGGAGAGGAAACAACAACATGATTATGGAGTAAGATGGAATTTTTTTATATGACAAAGTCCTTGACAAACAAAATCTTCTTGAAGAGGTAGTTGTATAGCTTATAGATGAAAGAAAGTACAAAAATTGTTGATCATTTAAATGTTTTCAATAGTCATATTTTTCAATTATCTACTATGGAAGTAAAATACAAAGATGAGGACAAGGTAGTTACACTATTGTGTTCATTTCCTGAGTCTTGGGATCATTTAGTCACATCTATGTGGTTTAGCACAATATATGCCATTGATTATGATATTGTTGTGGGAGCTATGTTGTCTAAGGAAATGAGGAGAAGATCCAGTAAAGAAACTTCAACAACAGAAGAAATGGTGGTTAGAGGTCGATCTATAGAAAAAGGGAAAGATCAGAGAGGTACACCAAGATTTGAGTCAAAAGGAAAGAAGGGTAAACAAAAATGTTGGTTCTGTGGAAAATCTGGGCATCTCAAGAAGGATTGTTGGAAAAGACAAAAAACATCCAAATAGGACTCCACAAAGGAAGCAAAGGAAGCTAATTTAGCTGAAACAAGTTCAGGTTCAAGTATGGTTGATGAGGTATTATCTACTTGTGATGTTTCACATCAACATCAACATTGGTTGTTAGATTCTAGTGTGTCTAGCCACATGTGTATTCATAGAAATTGGTTCTCAACTTACCAATTTATTGATGATGGTGTTGTTTTTATGGGAAATGATTTTTCTTGTAATTTTTTTGGAGTTGGTAGCATTTGGATTAAAATGTATGATGGTATTGTAAGAACATTAACAAATGTGAGGAATGTACATGGAATTAGAAAGAACTTAATATCTTTGGGAGTTCTATATTATGTTGGTTATAAGTGTACAACTCAAGGTGGAGTACTGAAGGTGTCCAACGATATCTTAGTAGTCATGAAGGAAAAAAGGATCGAGAATCTTTATCATTTTGTAGGAAGGATTGAAATAAATCAAGCAGTGGTAGCATATGAAGGTGCAAGTGAATCTAATTGTTTATGGCATCAACGTTTGGGTCATATAAGCGAGAAAGGGATTAAGTTATTGGTTGATCATAAGTCACTTCCAAGTTTAAAGTTTCTAAATTTGAATTTCTGCAAGTATTATGTTTTTGGAAAATAGTGTAGATACAAGTTTAAAACAAGAAGACATATAAGCAAAGGTATCCTTGATTACATTCATTTAGATGTTTTGGGACCATCCCCTATAGTTTATTTTGGAGGATCATCATATTTTGTAACATTTATAGATGATTACTCTAGAAAGATGTGGATATATTTACTAAAAAAAAAAATCTAATGTATTTAATACTTTTAAGCAATTCAGAGCTTTGGTTGAAAAGAGAATTGACAGGTCAATCAAGTGTTTAAGAAAAATCAATGGAGGTGAGTTCACATATGTGGAATTTGAAAACTATTGCAAGGAAGATGGGATCGAAAGGCATAAGACCACAGTTTATACTCCTCGACAAAATTGTGTTGTTGAATGCATGAATAGGACTCTTCTAGAGAGAGAAGGGACCATGCTCGGTAATGCCAAGTTGCAACAAGAATTGTGGGAAGAAGCAATTCTTACAACATGCTATCTGATAAATCGGTCACCATCAACTACAATAAACTGTAAGATTCTAGAAGAGGTATGGACAAGTCATTCGTGTGATTATTCAAATCTGAGAATTTTTTGTTGTGATGCTTATGCTCTTATTTCTAAAGATCAATGTTCTAATTTAGATCCTAGATCAAATAAATATGTCTTTTTTGGTTATGGTGATGGAGTTAAGGGGTACAAATTGTGGGATCCTACTACCCACAAGCTCATTATAACAAGAGATGTAGTATTTGATGAATCCTCAATCATAAAATCAAACCTGATAGATGTTGAAGTGAGACAAGAACAGGTACCACAAGTTCAACAAATTAAGTTGGAGACTCATCCATCTTCAGAAAAGGAGGAACATGAATAAGTTCCAGAAGAAGAAGAAGAATAAGTAGAAAATATCCATGAAACTGTGGATATGCCTCAACCATCTCTAAGGAGATCTACACGTGTCAGGAATCCTCCTACAAGGTATAATGATTATGTTTCATCCGTGGCTTTGGTTTCTAATGATGGAGAACCTAGTTGTTATCAGGAAGCAATGAAGGTATCTAAAAGTGTTAAATGGAAAGAACCTATGAAAGAAGAAATGGATGCCTTGGAAAGGAATAAAACATGGGACTTGATAGAACTTCCATGGAACAAGGTTGTCGGTTGCAAGTGGGTCTACAAACTGAAAAAGGGTGTTGGTGATAAAGTTGAAAGGTATAAAGCAAGTATGGTAGAAAAAGAGTATTCTCAAAAGCAAGGTATTGATTTTCATGAAATTTTTTCACTAGTTGTGAAGCTTGTTTCAATTCGTGTTATGTTAAAACTAGTTGCTTTACTTGATCTTGAGTTAGAGAAGCTAGATGTTAAAATAACGTTACTACATGGAGATTTGGATAAGGATATATATATATGGAACAACCAAAAGGGTTTGTTCAGGATGGAAATAATAGGTTTTTTTGCAAACTCAATAAGTCATTGTATGGCCCGAGGCAATCTCCTAGGCAATGGTACAAGAAGTTTTATTCCTTCATGGTGAGCCAAAATTTTACAAGAAGTGAATATGATCATCGTGTTTACTTTAAAAAGTTGGAAAATGGCATATTCATTATTTTGGTGTTATATGTTGACGATATGCTTGTTGCAAGCAAAAGCATAGTCGAAATCAACAGATTAAAGGCTCAATTAGCTAGGCCGTTCAATATGAAGGATCTAGGAGCAACAAAACAAATATTGGGCATGGAGATACACAGAGATAGGAAAAACAATAAGTTGTGGTTATCACAACAAAATTATGTGGATAAAATACTTATGAGATTCAATATGAATAATGTACTGAAACCTGTACAAATCCCTTTGGCTTCCCATTTCAATATTTCTTCAAGTTTATGACCTATTAATGACGAAGAAAAGGATTATATGTCTCTTGTACCATATGCTAATGCAGTAGGAAATTTGATGTATGCGATGGTGAGTACTAGACCATATATTTCACATGCAGTTGGTGTTGTCAGTGGATACATGTAAAATATAGGTAAAGAGCATTGGGAAACAAGGAAATGGGTGCTTCGGTATCTTAGGGGCACAACTAATTATTATATCACATATGATGGTTCCAGTGATTCAATATGCGATTACATCGATTCATATTTTGTAGGTGACTTGGACAAAACGAGATCCACTTCAGGATATGTCTTTACTCTTGCAGGAGGACATGTTAGTTGGATGTCAAAGATTCAAAACATAGTTGTTTTATCCACTACCGAGGCAGAATATATGGCTGCCCCACATGCATGCAAGGAGGCAATTTGGTTAAAAGCTTTTTTGGGTGAGTTTGGAAGGATGTTGGATAAGGTGAAAGCATTCTGCGATAGTCAAAGTCCTATTCATTTGGCTAGAAATCCATCTTATCACAGTAAGATGAAGCATATTTCTATTAAATACCATTTTGTAAGATAGGTTGTTGATGAAGGGGGAGGGGCTCTAGAAAATGTCCATACAAAAGTGAATTTTACAGACATGTTCACGGGACCAATTTTGTTAGAGAAGCTATGATGATGTTTGGATTCTCTTGGCTTACAAAAAAGGTGATGAATGAATTTGGGCATGATATATCATGTAACTTGTTGTCAAGTTGGATATTGTTGAAACTACCAACTAATTTCCCATGTGGATGCATGCACACCGTATTAGCTAAAAATGGAAAGTGCATGCATGCACACTACAATGATTAGTTTGTGTAACCAGTGGATCTAGTTGTAACTAGTTTGATTAACCATATAGCAGATCCTATATATATAGCATACTCATAGAGGGAATAGAGTGAGTGAAGGAAAGCAATGTGGTATAACACAGTGTGTGGGAATAGAGTGAGAGGATGGTTGTAAGCCTGTGTTTGGATGTTGTAATTCTCCCTTGAATAATAAGAATATCGATTATCATTGTCCCGTGGTTTTTTCCCTCAAAAGGGTTTTCCCACGTAAACACCATGCTCATTGTGTGATTGGTGTTCTCGATTTTTGCTTGTCATTAATCTTGTTGAGTATATGATTTCACTTCCCAACACACATATCCAACAAAATAAATGCGTAATAGATGCATGGAGGATGCGAGAACGAAGGGTGATCCTCGTCGTTGAAGGTATTTATTTCATTGAAGCTGAATTATATAATCCCTTTACATATTATTTGATATTTGAAGTTGGAAGTGGATTTGGAGGTGGTTTCAATAGTGAACTTAGTACAAGAGGTGGTGTAGGAGCCGGATTCAATGTAGAGGAGGAACCAAATTCAACACATAGAAGCTTGCTTTGTCACATCTGAGTAGCATTGTTTACATGTTTTAGAGTTCATTTTTCCTTCTTCTTTCTGTTAGTTTACATGGATTGAAGACTAAAATAAATCCATACCATCGATTCTTGGGAGAATTAATGTTGGGTGATTAAAAAATTGAAATAAAAAAAGTCCCATCTCCAAATTCATTCATTCAACTAGCCTCATTCTTCATGGCTTGACTCTTTCCCTCCTCTACGTTTTGTGTCAAATATATGTTCGTCAAGTGTTCGAAGGAAACTATGTCGAACGAGGGCACAACTATCATTTACAAGTGCACACATCCTCTAGGAAGCTTTGTGTCTCTAGCTAACTGCATCGACTTGGATTTACACTTGGGCGTGATCACACAGTAATGTTTATTCAAACTTGTCAAACTATCAAGACAAACATTATTTAACTCCCATAATTACTTCACGAGGAAAAGGCATTTGGCACAAGAGTTCCACAAGGTGAGCAATATCCACCTTGTTAAATAATATTGAATGCTATGTGAGGGTGGGTATGTATCATTGAATTTGAATTGCTTCAAATTTGAATGTGCATATTTATCTTCAATGTTGTCTAACAAGGTGCTTAATGTTCGACATATAAA